>PVIC010017529.1:0-32660 GCA_004025085.1 Thryonomys swinderianus
GATGAGGGGAAGGAATAAATATGATACAGAAAGAAAATAAAAGAGCATGTATAAAGGGGGGAGGAGGGGGGAGTGGGTAGGGATATGGGTAAAAATGAGAATTAACTTGTGGCATATACTGGCACAAATTTCCCAATGTTATATGTGATTTTGAGATGTATATAAATTGTACCAATAAAGAATTCAATTAAAAAAAGAAAGGAAACAAATGATTGATCCATATGGTAATATATTAGAGTTGATGTCAGGATGAATGTATAATTTCATATAGATATAGTTATATATAGAAATATTTACAGGTAAATATATATATATGTATGTTGCTACATTTATATTTTCTTGCTTTGTCCATTAAAAGGATCTAGTAGAAATAACATTCCCACAGGAAAGAGCTTACCTTTTTTTAAAAAAGAAAAAATGGCTGCAAGATGGATAGTTGCAGGACCAGAAAATATAAAAGTTAAGCCTGGAGCTTTTTACAATGTGAAAACTAAGGAAATTCTAAAAGCAAAAGATATAAACAAAGAAAACTTCTCCATAATCATTGAAATACTTCAGTCTGCATCCAGTATGCATGTTTTTATTGAAGTGAATTGTTAATTCAGTAAATTACTGTTAGACTGAATTAAGAAATCATTGTGTCTCAAAACTATTTCATAATTACCTGTTTTTAACAAAATTTGAACTAGCTTGGGTTACTAAATTGCATTATCCACCAAATAGAAATACTTAAACACATGCACGCGTGTATACACACACACACACACACACACACCTTCAACAGCAATAAAAATTTATTTAAATAATCTCTCCAAAAATATTTGATTACTTCTACATTAAAAAATCTGTTGTTCTATCATAAACTATTTAGGTTTCTACCTTTCTACATTGTGGAATGAAGGACCCTGAAGCACCAAGTCAGACTGATGTCTTGATCTTAATGAAATATCTTGGGCAGCACTCTTGTCTTCCACTTACTTAGCAGTCACTCTGTGAATGTTAGTTTCTTTATTTCAAAATGAGACTGAGAATAGGTTTCACATTCCTATGTTTTGTTGTTATAATTAACAAAATTGTATAGACATACAATAATTATATTTTGCTATATATCCATTATGCTATATATAGTGAAACAAATAAACCAAACTAATTAACCACCTCATATGTTCAGTAGTGGTTTTCTGTTGTTTCTTTGGAGATAGCATTTAAGGTCTAGCCTCTAAGCAATTTGCATGTGTAAAATTCATTGGTATTAACTGTAGTCATCAACCATACTTTACAACAGATCTCCAGACTGTATCTATCTCATCTAAATGAAATTTTGTGTATTTTGGTATGTTTTACCTCTAAGTAAGCCAAAGCTAGACTCTAAGATTGGTCAATGAGAGAGATACACTTAAAAATGTGAAAAAAGGTAAGATATGTAATTTTTATGAAGATAAAACAAGTAAAATGGGGAGAAAGGGAATTTTCCAGTATTTTCTGATAATTGAGTGCATGCCAAGACATAGTCTGATGACTAGTAAGCTAGACAACTCTGGAGCCACAAATCTAATAAATTTGGGGCAAATATTTAATCAATACATTGTGGTTTGACTAAAGGGGGCTGAAAATCCTTTATGCTAGGTCTCAGTGCAGCCAGGCTGACCATAGTTGTGAGAGCTGGCCTCCTGTCTGAAGAGAAGGATGACCCGCATTCACTGGACACATCATTTAACCCTAAACCTATCTATTTGACCGGCCTTGCTAGAGCCATATCAATCCCTGGCTTCTGTGTTTCGGACTATGCCATTTCATTTACACCTTTAAAAATCCAGCATTTTCCATGGCACTAAACATGTGAGCCCATTATTATCAGAAGGTATGTTTGTCTTTGAATCCTGATAGTATAGTTCAGGTTAAAAAAATCAGTTGAAGTCATGTTAATGAATATTCTTATAATTTTTGCTTTCAATTTCAGCAAAAATACAGGTCATTGTGGTCTACTGTTTTATTAGACTCAATTGTTCAATCCTCCCTTATAAAAGAATTATGAGTCTTTACTTGTGGCCATATAAATTACAGTGACTTTCCTTGGAGGAGATACTTAGCCCAGTGATGTCACTGCTCTCTGTCCATGTTTCTGTCTCTCACCAACAGAATGGCTGTAAAGTAATGTATTAGTCATTTGCCATCACTAAGACCTAGTATCTTCCCCCACAATTGAAAGGAGACTTTTATTTGGTGCAGTTTTTAGCAGGCTCAGTCCAGTTGGCTGGCTCCATGAAATGGCATGGTGGGAAATGCAGCACAGGACAGACGCTCAGCCTATGACAGCGAGGAACCAGAGACAAGAACAGCCCCCCACACTGACCCACTTCCATCCAGGTCCCAGTTGCTAACAACAGGTGTGGCTACTGAGCTCATCAATGGACGAGCCTGCCGATGAGGAAAGCGCCCCTCCCTCAGTTTCCAGACATGTGAACCTTTCAGGACACATTTTAGATCTGAACTATAATGACTAGCCATCTGCAATTTAGCCACTCCAGTTTTCTCACTAAAAGGAAGATACATCCTAAAGGAAGGCTGTTTCTTTGTCTTTGATTCCAGTGTGAACAGTACATACTAAGTTGATAGCATCTTCTGTAGCCCAAATATGAGGAAAAGAAGAAACAATATGTATAAGTCTTGTGGCTAAAGGCTTCTGGATATTTGAAGCTGTTGGCTATTTCAGCAAAATACAGTACTAGCTTTCAAGGATTAGCAAGGATTCTCAACATAGTGAGAAAAAGAATTGTCCTAGGAATTTATGATCACCTAGACAGATAAGACCTTCTCAACACGAATTTTCTTTCCTGCCTCTCTCTCCTTTTTTCCTCCCCTGGTCTCCATTCCCTTCCCTCCCACCTCATCCCCTCCCCTTCCTTCCCTTTCTTCACTCTGCTTTCCCTCCCCTTCTCCCTCACCTTTCCTTCAAGCAATATACAAGACATTTCCACATTCTGGAACTTATTCCTTGAAAAAATAATAAAAATGTATGATGCATAAACGGATACTTTACTGTTATTTAGTTTTTTACATGTCATAACAAGTACTTAAAAATAAGTCTTTGTTTATATATATATGTATATGTATATACATATATATATATATACATATACATATATATATATATACATATATATGTAATGAACAATTACTTAGGGGCCGGAGGTTTAGCTCAGTGGTTCTGGTGCCTGCCTAGCAAGCCCAAGGTCCCTGGTTTGATCCCCAGGAACTACATACCACAATACCAGGTGTGGTGGCTCATGCCTCTAATCCCAGCACTTGGGAAGCAGAGGCAGGAGGATTGCTGAGTTTGAGGCTCACCTGGGCTACATAGTGAACTCAAGGCCAGCCAGAGCTACAAAGCGAGACCCTGTCTCAAAAAAAAAAATTACTTTGGGGTTCTGACAGAACAGGGAATTGGGGCTTAGGGGTGACCTTACAAAAACTACAAAACAAGATTTGAACCCATTCCACAGCCCTCTGCAATGCACATTTTAAAATCATTTCTGTTGCTTAATTATCCTTCAAATTAAATGATGTTTTTAGAGACGTAGAATGAATAGGAGATACACGTAACTCAACAGAGAAGACAGTTCTTCAGTCAGAACCCACACAGGTCTTCCCCAGAGCCCCATTTGAGAAGCAAACTGATCTTGAATAGCTTTTCTCGGTGCCAATAGCCTGGTGGTATATTACACTCTCTCTGTTTATCTTAGACATTGAAGCATTTCAATGTTCCAGTGTAATCATGCAGATTTCAAGGGTACGATTTAGAAAATTGTAGACAAAAATTTTAGCAGAATGAGATTTCCTTTTATTAATATTTTCATTTCTTTTACTTCAAATTGCAAAAGTAAATCATCTTTTCCAAATAGAAAAATTGAAAAATGTAACAAAGCTGTAAAACTAAAATGAAAACTGCCATGAAATACTGATGTATTTCTCTTGAATGTATTTTATACTTCATTTTAAAACTAGCATTACCTTTGCAAATTATGTTCTAGGATTAGCTAAAAATTTTAATTAATGAATTTATTCATCAGGCAATTTATTCAGTACTTATTATGTACTTCTCTGTGCTACCTCATCTTTGGATACAGCGAATCCACAATAACTAACACTCTGTATGGGAGACAGTGCATTGGTTGTAGAAAGAGCAACAGAACTATTAGGTTTTGGGAATGTGCCTGTGAAGGAGATTTAGAGAGAAGGAGGTAGAGATGCCTATAGAAACTTATAGGGTGAGAATGAGCCTGCCATGCAAGGGACTGGAGAAAAACTCTGGGTAGAACAGGGAATAGATAAGAATCTAGGAATCTAGGAAAGTGTGGCCTACCCTGGGCCAGGAAGAAGGCCAGTGGTTGAGCTGAGAATATGAATGAGGGTGAGCATGGTCTGAGGGAATAAGAATATGAAGGGAATGTAGAATTTTTCTCTGATAAAACTAGTACATATGAGACTGTTTCTGATTGATATTGCTATAATGGAATCCCACTATCTAGGTAATTCACAAACAATAGAAGTTTACTCAGGTCCTACATCTAGAGGCTGGGAAGCCAAGTATCAAGGTGCTGGTATGTGATGAAAGCTTTCTTAATATGTCATAACATCATAACACTCAGGCACTTTATGACGATAGGCACAAAGGTATGCAAGCTCCCGTCGCTCTTGCCCTTCTTATTGGACCATTTATACCATCATGGAAGTCCCAAATTCATAAACGCATCTACCTCGGTCACCTCTCATCATGGCTGCACTGGAGAACAAACCTCCAACCTATGAATTTGGAGTACATATACATCCAAACCATAGCAGGTAGTTTGGACAAGACGAAGAGAATTCAAACAGGTTTGAGGTATGTTTTAAAAACAACATACACAGAATTTTGTGACCCACTTAACTGAAATCTGAAAAATAATGATCATGAAGGTTTAGCAGTGTTTTGTGTGTAGACACTACCTGGAGGGCCTGAAAGTGTTTTTCTCAAATGGCAAAGATTTGGGATAGGACAAGTGACGTGTTATGGTTTAGATGAAACATGTCTCCCCAGAGTCTTGTGTGTTTGGAGGGTACCTGGATTGTAGGAGTGCAGTACTCACCAGTAGATTCATCCATTCATGAGTTCAGAAGCTAAATGAGCTGACAGGAGGTAGGAGCTGGTTGCAGGTGTGTCACAACTGGTGGTGTGTCCTGGCTCTCCTCTCCTGCTTCATGGCTGCTGTGGATGAGCAGCTTTCCTTTACTGTGTATGACCTCCACCATGCATTTTTGCCTGGAAGCCAGACAACTTCAAACCAAATCCTTGTTTAATTTTTGGGTATTCTGCATTTTGTTCCAGTGGTGGGAAAATCACTAATAAAAAAGGAAGAAAAGAATCACAACTTTCACACTGGATTTTGAAAGTTTGTAGAGAATAAAATACTTAGAAACATCAATAAACAAGTGGGGATTCCAAAGAAACAGGTATTGGTTTGATATATCCATTTCAAGAAGTGAATGTTTAGCCTATAAGGGAGTAAACTATGGCATGGAGATTGAATGCAGTGACTGTCTGTTTTTGTCTGGGTCTGAAAGTTATGAATTCTTTTTCATGTTTAAATGGTTGGGAAAAAGTCAAAACAAAAATAATATTTCATGACACATGAAAATGATATGAAACTCAAGTTTTAGTGTCCATAAATAAAGCTTTATTGGAACACAGCCACCCTCATTCATTTATGTGTTATAGAGGGTCATTTTCATGCTACGGAGAGCAGAGTAATTGTGATAGAGACCATATGGCCTGCAAACCCAAAAATATTTACTACATGACTATTTATAGAAAATGTTCATCTACCACTAATTTAGATGACATTGAACCTATGGGATTGGATGATAGAAATATTAGACAATTCTGCTTTGCCTGCATCCAGCCCAGATGTCCTGGAGGGATGTGGGAACGTGGAAAGAGGGCCATCCATTCCCTCGCCTGCTGTGAGCCCCACTTGTGGGCTTTTTAAGGAAGGAACAACATCAGAAGAGAATGATGAATTAGAGAAGCCAGACAGGGCTCCTGCATTGCAAGCTCCAAATTAACTGTACAGTGAACAGATTTACAAAGTTAAAAAAGCACATGGGAAAAGAGCCTTCTGTTTATTTTTCCCTCTTATTAATTTACCACAACCACCTTCAAGTATCCCAGTTTCTGTCTGGAAGAGTAGCTGGCAGGGCTAGCAATCAAAAAGCAACTGGGAAACCCAAGAAATTATGGAACCCTCATAAAAGAATCAAAGGACAATGTTTTTCAAACCACTTGAAAAATTGAAGAGTCCATTCTGGTCATGTTATTGTGTTTTCAGTGATGTGTTAACAACTGTAAAGAAGGACACCAGCAGTTATGGACGAGGGTAGAATGTTTTCAGTGAAATCCAGGCTCTCTAAAGGACAGGCTTCATGGAATCTATTAGGGAGGTCCATGTGTGGCTCAAAATAATGCCCATGGGGTATCTGAACTAACAACCCAGATGAGTTTAGTAGAACTTCAAACAAATGAATGTTTATAATAGAGCACAGAAAATATTGTGGTTTAACTATTTTGTCCTTCTGTGTGATGTATGCAGATTCTCAGTTCTGATCATGTAGTTTGTATATATCTCATAAGCAATGATAATTATTCCTTTTGGAAAAGTTTAGCTAACAAAACTAAGAAGAAATGGAGCACTTCAGTTTTTTACTTCAGGACCAACTTGAGAGTAACCAGCAAGGAAACCACTGAATTAGAAAAAAAAAAAATCCACCTGCTCTATTTCAATTTTTCCACAAGGCATTTGAGCATAGGTGGAATTTTATTAGTGTTTTGAAATATTGAACATGACGTAAGGAAGGCTAGAAGATACCACATCCATTCACAGTTTTTTCTAAGATTTTTGCTCTCCTAATTGTGGTCAACCAGCCTTAGTCTGGTGTCAAGTACACTTACAAAGACATGTCAACTTTTCTATTTCCTGGTCACTTTGGTGTATCCATTTATTTACTTATCTCCAAGAGTGCCAAAACTTACAATGAGGGAAAACATGATTTAAGTCATTATAAGTTGAACCATTATTATACAAAAATTGGCATTTATATATAAATAGTCCCAAGTGTAAAACTCGGTGCATATATTATAGTTTTTGGACTCTCTTAGGAAATTTTCTCCTTAAATAGGATCACAAAATTATTTTGTCATGGCATATGTCAAAATGTAGTAAATGTAGCTTGTTCATAGTTGTGTGCATGTGTGTACATACACACACTACATGATATATTGATCATATTCTCTATATTTCTTAAGGCAGTGGCTAGTCAATAACTTTTAGAAGAAATGAATATAGAAGTATTCATATATCTGTATCTGTATATATAAACAATTTCCCTTCTATTGTCCATGATTGTGTTTACCTCACCCCTAGCATTTATTTAACTTTTGGTCAAGAAATATCTTTCATGGGCCAGAGATTTAGCTCAGTGGTTCCAGCACCTGCCTAGCAAGTGCACGGCCCCTGGTTCAATCCCCGGTAACCACATACAACAATACTGAGCATGGTGGCTCATGCCCACCGCCAATCAGTATCACATACCACAGTGCCAGGTGTGGTGGCTCACGCCTGTAATCCCAGCACTTGGGAGGCAGAGGCAGGAGGATTGCTGAGCTCAAAGCTTGCCTGAGCTCCATAGTGAGCTCAGAGCCAACCTGAACTATAAAGCAAGACCCTGTCTAAAAAAAGGAAGAAAGAAAGAAAGAAAGAAAGAAAGAAAGAAAGAAAGAAAGAAAGAAAGAAAGAAAGAAAGAAAGAAAGAAAGAAAGAAGAAAGAAAAAGGAAAGAAAGAAAGAAAGAAAAGAAAAAAGAAATATCTTTCATTAGCACGATATGTATTTGGGGGTAAAATGTGATAATTTAATATATCTATGCAAAGTGTAATGAGGAAATCAAGATAATTAGCATTTCCATCTCCTTACACATGATTCATTTTTTGGTATATGTTGGGATACTCCAATCCTCTCATAGTTTTCTACAAGATACATAGTAAATTGTTGCTAACTATGCTTGCCTACTGTACTGTAGAACATTAGAACTTATTTTTCCTATGTAACTGTGCTTATCCAACCTCCCCCTCCTCTTCTTCCTTCCCAACTTCTAGTGACCACTGTTCAACTTTTCTAAGGTCTACTATTTGGCTTCCACTGTGGCCAACACTGTGCAGCATTTATCTTTTTGTGCTTGGCTTATTTCACATGGCACAGGCTCCTCTTGTTCCATTATATTGCTGCAAATGACAAGGTTTCATTCTTACTTGTGGCTGAATAATACTCTACTGTGCATGTGCACCATATTTTTCTTACATCTTATTATCTATTGACAAAATTAACATTTCTTTTGTAATTCCTATATGTACATACAAATTTCAATAAGTACTATTATTTCAGATTAAAATATGAGATTTTATCATACATAAGATACTTTGATATCCAGCTTTTCACTGAATCCTTCCTACAAACTAAGATTTCTTTTTCAGTACCAAGAATTACACCTAGGACTTTCACATGGAGCTACATCATCACTCTTCTTTCTTCTATTTTGAGAGAGGCTCTCACTAAGTCACTCTGTAGTGAGGCTAGCCTTGAACTTGTGTCCTCCTAGCTCCTACCAAACCTTACTCTTTTCACATCGTCCACTTTCTGCATAGTATTGCTACATCGAACACCTGTCTCTCATGGACTAGCAGAAATGTTGTGGCTTCGCTGATTAGGGAACGGTGTACTTTAATGAACACTTTGTATTGTCACCACGGAGAGCCATGCAGCCATGTCAGGTCAACACATGTCTCATCTACACATAGGACATCACTTCCTTGTTTCTTTCAGATTTGAATCACTGAAATGAGAATGTTTTCTCCCTTCTTAGCATTTTTGGGTGTATATGTGTTTCTTTTTCTGTTTCCTTTTTAAGTTTCTTTATGAGTTCTCTAAAGAATTAAACAGCACACATGACAAAATATAACTCCTACTGTGGTTAAAGAAAAGGATTTGGGGAGGGTAAGAAGGTGGAGAAAACCTGGGTGAAGTGAAGAGCACGTAACTTGTGGGTTGAAGCCCAGCTGTGGCACTTTGTACCATTTTCTCACCACCAAAGTAAAATAATCATCTGGCCTGGCTCATTATGCACTTTTTTCTCCAAGATCATGGGTCTGAGGTGGACCACTCCTCTGAGAGGCTTTGAGAGGATATGTATAAACTCAGTTTAAACTAGTGTACCACAGTTGCCAGGCCACATCATCCCCTCAGACATTAACATAGATCATTAAGCATCATCAAAGAGAAGAGTAAATTCCAGGGATCACCTCTCTCTGCTGTAGCTGGGGAGTGAGACTCATTGTCCCTTTAAGAGCTCTCCGACACATCTCCAGTCACATCCTAAAAGCCTCCTTCGTGTCGCCGAGGTGCATCCGGTAGCACAGCTGTGTTCCGATCTTCCTGGCAGATGTCATAATTTACTGTCACTCTCATGCAGGCATGCGGGGCGAGTGGCCCCAGTCGGCTCTGTGATCCATTGCCTGACAAGTCCCGGGTGTCAGCCTCCGTCAGGCCCGGCGGAGGTGGAACACCATTTACCTGATAGTGTCTGTGATAAAGCGGGCAATTAGATGCACTTGGAAACTCCTGGCTGGAAACAGCTGGTACTTGGGAAAACTGACAGCCATGTCAGGTCTCAGTAAAAGTACGGATGCAAGTGAGGTCTTCTGAGATGGACCTTGTTCCCTGCGGAAGTCGGGAGCGCAGGGCTCTGCAGCTTTACCTCTGTGAAAGTCTCTCCCACATTCTCACTCTTATGTCCCCCAGACAGGATCGTAAATCATCAGTGGAAATGCAAAGAAAAGGAGAAAGTTGAAAGTTATGGTCTCAATGTTTTGATCATGTTCTTGCTTTGGATTCTCTCTCTTTCTCTCCCTCCCTTCTTCCCCACATATACAAATACTCTTTCTCTGCTTCCTTCTCTGAAACACACACACACACACATTACAGCGCTAGGTTTTAACTTGGCACGTCTACATACATTTTGTCTCTCACTGGAGTTTCCTGAATTGGGTGCCAGCTCAAGATCATGATTTGTTTGACATGTATTCCAAGGCCCCCTCTTCATTTCCTTCTTGCTGCATAACTTCATCTTGCCAATGATTAATGAGTCTGGAAGGTGAGCGACAGTTATCTTAAGGGCTTTCAAAAGTCTGTTTCAAGAGCCTGGCCAGAAATCTCCCACTGCATTAGCTGCAGTTAGATTTCCTGTTGATAACAGCCCATGGAAAATGCCCAGTCTCTGTGAGCATGGAGCTCTGTTTATCAGCCGGCAATGTGCATGTTCTCTCTGTCACCCTGTGCATTTGCCATTTCCCTTCAGGCACATAAACATTTTACCTATGAGCAGAGGAAGTCCATAGTGGGGCTGGTCCAACCCTGGGCCTCCTTTGGATATAGAAATTGAAGTCAGGACTGATTGGGAAAATGTGCTTGCCGACAGTGGAACAGGAAAATGTTTCTTCCCCAAGGCTAGTTCCTCCTCTTCTGTGGGGTGGAAAAGGTGGGAGGAAGGGACAGAGTGTACTCTGTGTGAGTGGAATTCCCCTCAGAGTCATAGGACAGAAGCAAGCCTGGGTTTTGCTTCTATATATTTTATTCATGTTTTGCTTCTATATATTTTATTCTGCACCTAGGATAATAAGCATGAGGGAAGAGGAAAGAGGGCTTCGCAAGAGTTTGCTCTCTGAATCATGAGTAGCTTTACTCCAGACCGAGTGTTACCAAGGGATGCTTATGGCTCCACAGTGGAGCCTACTGGGTTTTGGCCTGATTGTAAGCTGAATAAATGTCGACTTTGCTTTTGAGGACTTTAGCTTTATAAGTAAAAGGGGAAAGACATCAAATATAGAGATTTTTAGTCTAGAGAAACATTGACTTTAGTTAGGTATTCAAGGATTGCACTCACTACAAAAAAAAAAAAGGTGAAGAAAATAAGAAGATTCTGAATGGATTTTCCATAAATTTGAATTCTTTATAAACAGAAAAAAAAGAAACACATGCATACTTGGTTAAATTAAAGCAGTGCCAGTCTTGGTCAAATTAATAAGTAACTGGAAGAAGTAATAAAAATGTAGACAAGAGAAAGATATCATTATTATGCTCTTCAAAAGATGAAAAATACAAAGTCAAAAATGTGCAAACACTGAGGAAACAAACCATTATGAGCAACAACCAAGATATTAAAAAAAATTTTAAATAGAGGCAAAAAATAAGAAAAATAAGTAAATGGTAAAATATCAGATTTGAGAATTACCATTTTGGACCCAGATTATAACACAATTTCCTAAATTTAATAAAGTGAGAGTTACATTTGGAAATGTCTGCAGAAAATAGAAACCTGTCAGAGATGATCAGCATGTTTTGAAAAGTATGAAGATAAATAATTTAAAATATTAAAGTGCACATTTAAATGTATACAGTGTAAGACAGTGGTAGACTTAGAAGAAATTTCAGGAGGAATTATCTAGTATGTATCCCGGATAGATAGTACATGGAATACAAAATAAAGGTCAAAAGTCAAAAAAAGAATAAGAAGATCTACTAAATCCTTATCTATATTTGGATTCTTTAAAAAGAGAATGAAAGTATGATAGATAATGTTTGAATAGATAACTAGGAAATTTCTAGAATTGATCAGATAAAAATCTACATATTCAAAAGAATAAAAGGACTTTAGCATAGTAAATAAAAAGGAATTTACATCCAATAGAGCCATTGTGAAGTGAGAGAAATCCAGGAGAGAACAAAAATCTTGAAAACAAACAAAAGAAAAACAAATTACCTTAAAGAAGGGACTGACAGATGACTCTGAAGTAATAGTGAAAGTCAATAGAAATGGAAGGGACACCATCTTTAATATGTTAAGAAAGGTGGACATCACACTAAATACCTACATCCAGTGAAAAATATCTCCCATGGGAAGGAGAAATTAAAATTACTTTCAGAAAAACAAAAAACTGAGAATACTTCCACCAGGAAGTCTGCACTAAAGGAGGGAATGAATTATGTTCTTGATACAAAAGCCAGTTGAAACCAAAGAAAAGGGATCCAAAATAACCAGTGTAGAGAACAGAGAACATAATCATTATATGGATACATTTGACAATGTATTCAAATTAATAATTCGACATGATAGTAAGATATTATACAATGGAGTATTACTCTGCCATAAAGAATGATGAGATTGAATAATTTATACTCAAATGGACGTACCTTCAGGACATACTCATAAGTGAAATAAATAGGTCACAGAAGTGCAAATATCATATATTTTCTCTGATATGAGAAACTGAATTTATAAATGTGTTCTAGATTGCATGATTGATATTGTGAAATAGTATATATTCAGAGGGTAATGGGGCTTAGAGGTAAATAATGAAGAAAAAATTAATGTTAAAAAAGAAAACAATGCTGTGTATATAGGGATGGGGAGGTAGGGTGGGTTGGGGAGGGGAAAAAATGAGGATTAAGTTGTGTCATATACTGGTACAAACTCTCAATGTGGAGTGTAATTGTGATGTGTATATATAATGTACCAATAAAATGTATGAGTAAAAAATTTAAAAAACAAAGAAAAAGATATTAATGACTGAAACAGAATTCAAATACCAAGCAACATTAACAAGATAAATTAGAAGATAATGAAAAGGAATGAAAATGTTTTAAGAACTTTGTATTTTGTAGGAAGTCATTATGGCTTGTGTCTGGATGTTTTCCCCAAATCTCATGGGGTCATAGGTGAGGCTTTTCACAAGTGATTGGATCTGCAGGATCCAGAAGATAAGAGGTGGTATGTGATACCAGGATCAAGTATGTGGTACTGGAAGTAAGGGTGTGTGGTTGTTAAATTTAGTTCACTGATTATTTGGCACAGTTCTGGGTATAGCTAATGGGAAATTGCATCCTGTATGTGCTAGCCAATGCAAGGGCATGTAGCCTGGATAGAATATAAAAGACAGAAAGAGGGATATTCCTGTTGCTTGTCATTTGCTGCTTTTTTGCTACATTGCTGTTTTGCTGTCTTCTTCCCACCATGAACTATTTTTCTTCTGCAATGCCCCTCTGCTCTTCTACCCTGCCCTGGAGCATGCAGATTTTGAATTTAAACCTCTACAGACTGTGAGCTACAATAAACTTGTTCTCTGTTCACTTTGGATGTCAGGTATTTTGTTTTATTAACAAGAAAATTAAAACAGAAGCAACTGACCTATTGATTAATTTTTGAATCATTGTGAGTAAAAACATTTAAAATTTTAGGGCTTAATTTCAAATTATTGTGAAGAAAAAATGAAATAAAAACTGACATACAGCAAAAAAGAAAATAAAAATACAGCAGAGGTAAGAAAAAGCCAAAGTTAAGATGAAATGTATTAAACACAAGCTTATTACTCATAATTTAAATATAAATACATTAAATAGTGAAAAGTAAAGAATAATAGCATGGATTAAAGAAAATTCCTGGAGGTAGAACATTCATACATGGTATATAAGGATGCAGGCTGAAGTTGCCCACATCTTGTGTGTCTCTGAGTCCAGTTAATAGAAAAGATGAATGTGAGAAGTAGAAATATATTCTGTGAGCATGAATTAAAGGAAAATTTAGAAAGCTCTAGTGATATTAAACACAATAGGCTTACAGCAAGAGGCATAAAGAGAGTCAAATTACAATGTTAATAACTTCAACTCTAGGGAAAATGTAGTAAATCCAAGTATCTATGGATCCGGTGATAGATATTTTGAGCTTTAAAGTTAGAAATTGCTAAAACCATAAGAAGACATGAATAATCCATGACACTCATAAACAAAGAAGATATTGGCAAAATTACACTTGAATAGGACAATTTAATACACATCTCTTAGGAACTGGGAGAACAAACTGCTCCCCTCCTCACCAAAATGAAAACAACAAAAATATTGAGAGTTTCATTGCTTGTGTAACTGATAGAATCAGAGGGGAAAATAGCAAAGGCTAAACATTTAAAAAGTAGTCATTCATTACAAAGAGTTTAGCTTTCACAGAGCAGATTAAAGTAATAATGATTACAAGCTAGAGAACATTAGTATGGCCTAAGTTTGGTTCCTTGAAAAGTTAAGTAAAAGTTAAAGAAATCATGCTAATCGATAAGAAAAAGAGAAAGTACAAATAATCAACATGCAGAAAATATACCTATCACATTAACATAGATATTGTTTAGATACAATGAACACTTACATGAACAAAATGGACATTTTAGATCAAAATTTAAAACTTCCATAAAAATATAACTTACAAATAAAATATCTCAATTAAATAGAAAGTCAGATATAGTTTACAGATTTTATATACTCTTCATGGAAATCAGGGCAATTCAAATTTTTAGAAGCCATTGAGAAAAGTCTTCAAATGTTCATACACTGTTATTTTATATTATTAATATTTGTAAAGTTTTTATGAACTGATGTTTAAATGCAAACAGTTACTAACACAAGCATATTTTTGTAGCATAAGTGTATTTTACAGTTATTTATATAAAAAATTTAAATCGGATGTGAATTTTTTTCTGAACAACTGAGAAGATCGTCAAGTGGTTCAATATATCATTTTGTTTTATTTTTTCTTCAAATTTTCTCATTAGGAAATGGAAAACCTCTTCACATTTTATTGTGCATTATATTTGGACATACACTATAAATGGACTACAGCAGAGGCATTAGTTCTATAGTTATGGTAACATAGCATGGAATACCATGGTCTTTAAAAAGGACCATGTAAATGTGTTTTTGGGAGGGAGTGCTTTACCTGTGTATGTAAGTTCTCTTCATTTTAGGAGAGGAAAATCCAGAACTAAGAAGGAATAAGACAAGATACATCAGGATAAGTGGACAAGGCATAATAACCCAGTATATCAGATAAGAGTTCAAACAGAAAATCCAGCTGTATAGAGAACATTGTAGCCACCAAACTAAGAACAGACCACTCCAGTGCTAACAAAAGGGCTTAATATTTGAGCAGACAGAATGATTGCTACCCTGGAGACTAGTGAACACGAGTCCATTTGTGATCAGTGTGACTCAATTACAGCTTCCATTGGATTCAGTGGTACTGGTACAGTTGGTATTCCTTATTTGTCTTATTTATTAGTTCTGCTTTCACTATTTCATAAAACCATAAAGTGCTTTCAATTATTGTGTTTTATAATCAATAGGCACCTGTAATGTTGTGGATGTTTTCACTGTTACTAAATTGAAGCTGTCTCTTAAAATGTATGCCATTTTTGGACCCAGGGAAACATCACATTTCCGGGATTCTCCAGAGGAGCTGGAAACCAGGCTTGTGTGTGAAAACTAGCATTAAAACGACTCATGAAGACTTAGGGTCACCAGAACTCACACCTGGGCCCTAAAGACAGTGGTGTAGGGAATACAGCTATTGATGCTTACATTTATCCTGCTCATGCCCTCTCCTCTCCTCTGTCAGTGGCAGTGCCCACCACCTTGGTGATTCCAAGATCCCACAGCTTTGCTTTTATCTGTCAGTCTGTAGATTGGAAGGCAGAAAGTGGGGGCTTTTCACTGCCACCTTCTGTGGAGGATAACATGCTCTAACAGTTTGGAGGACTGAAATTGAGAAGGACTAGGGAAGGATTCCTGTGGGAGCACTGTGGCTTAAAACATTTCAGTAGTAAAAAGAGGGCTTCCAGAGGGCTAAGGAGTCTGAGAGTTGAGAAGGCAGGGGAGGAGACATGGTAAAGTTTGGGCACAGTTTTTTTGCTAGAAATGTCTCCTGACTCAGCTTTTGCAGGTCCTTTTGTGGTTAAACTACGGTTAATTTGTCAATAATAAACGTCTACTTGCGAATGATCGCAATGTGACATATATACTTCTCCAGCATTTCCCTGCTGGCACAGTATTGGTGGCTTTGTCGCTCTGGGAATTTTCTATCAAAGCCAGAGCTTCACGCCAGTGAATCTTAACCAGAGAAGCCCATCCTCACTTTGCAAATCTCATGTCAGAAAAGAACTCTTGCTGGCTGGCAGAGCTGCTCTGGCACAAAGAGGGCTCTGCATGCCCGGAGCAGAATGTGCATGGGAGACCATGCACATCTCCCTCTCCGTGCTCACTGGGCAGCCTGGGAGAAGGCTTTGTTCCTCCAGGGGAAGAATCCCACACACCGAGAATAATTTCCAGGCATGTTGAGTAATGGGGTAAAATTAAAGTTGGACTCTCCTTCTATCTTAAATCTAATTAATCTTCCTCTACCATGCGCTCACTCCTCTGAAATATGGCGTTAAGATTCCAGCCCTTGAGCCTCACTCTCCTGCCACTTTCCACAAGCACTGGTAACCTGATCTACCAGCTCCCGAAATCCTAATATGGAATAATTTAGCAAAGTGTGAGGATTGTTTCTCAGCAAATATACACCAAGGGCATGAACTGAAGAATTTTAAATTCCAACAGTAAAAAAGCACCACCTCGGAGATAGAATGATCGTTGTTGTTGTTTTTGTTGTTGTTGTTACAGAGTGTGTTAGATTAAGCCTAAGAAATCACCCATTGTATTAGTTGTTAGTGGACTTATGTGTTCCAGGAGCACATTCCTTGGGAGTGATTTGAGGAGACAGCATTGCTTAAACTAGTCCGTAACTATTAGTAATTCAAATTTAATTCTGAGTTGTTCTGGCTTCTGTTTTTTCAAACATGTAACTGTCAGATCTGTTGTTCTGCTGGGGAAAAGTTACTTATTTCAGAATCAAAATCAAAATCAATCACATCCCGATTCCAGTATGGCTCACAGCTTCAGGATGGATGTGCCCAGGATTGAATTAGTTGAATGCGATTATGTTTAAAAACCTCTTCAAAACTGAATTACTCCCAGGCTGTTCTCCTCCATAAGTGAAGAAATCCCAGACAAAACCACTCTTGTATGTACTTGCTTTGTCCACATCAAGACTATGAAAAGCAACTACGTACTCTGGCAACAGTTGTCTTAAAAGGAAAACATTGCAAAATAACCTAGCATGTTGAAACGTTTAGAAACACACCACAAATATTTTTGTCTATGGGTGGTTTATAGATGCATTTACATATGCATGTATGTGTGATAACGACAGCTGGAGAGGCAAGATTCTTACATATTATAAAGCTTAATTTACTGCCAACTCTACTTTTGTGACACTGTCTGGAGAGGATGGACTATAAACAATAAGATGTTTGGATGAGATTGCATGGTTCTATAAGATATTTTATCAGTTTAGTTTCATAAGAGCACAGACATACTTTCCTTTTCTTCCAGAAGGCCATGTGTATAGGAGCATTGAATTTCATAGACAAATGAATGCAATGTGATGACTCTGGGTACTCAGGTATACTTTAGGACAGCACTTTACTGCATCTGTATTTCTTACAATGCTCTTTTATTGCTTAGAGAATTAAAGCTATATAAGCTGAAAGAAGTAAGGGAAGAATGAATGAATGAATGAATGAATGAAAGAAGAAAGGGAAGAAAGGGTAGGAAGGAATGAATGTATGAAAAGATGGGGTAAAGTGGAAGGAAGAGTAAATTAAAACTAACTATATGAACATGTGGATCATTAAGTATATACAGTTCTAGATTATTTGGTATCTATTAAAGCTACTCAGCAGTGCCATTTTACAAAAAAAGACATACTATAGATAAAATATAAGCAAATGAGTGTGGCTATGTTCCAACAGAACATTATTTACAAAATAGTTGGTGGGCTGAATTTATCCCATAAGCTATTTTTGTTGTTAATAGCTGATTTAAAGCATCAAGGATAATCCTTTATTCTGATTAACTTACAGGTATTTAAATAATTTATAGGGTAACATTAAGGGATTAGCTCAGAGGAAACACTGCTTCAAAACGGTTCTACAAATAAGCTGTCAAGACGTGGCTGGTACAATGAACCTACCAGACATTTATACTCTCCTCTTGGCACTAAATTCTCTTTGGCTAGGCTACATTTTTAGGCTCTTCCTATCTCCAGGCGAACAGGAGGAAAAGGGGTAGATGGCATAAGAGGATGTTGAATGTGACTGTAGGCAGCACAAATATTCTACTCATTAGTCACTTCGGATATCCAGTGCAGTGAATACAGCATTCATTGGTGCCCAGGGACGGCCTGGGTGGGGTCCAGAGAGTCTGCTGGCAGGAAGAGAACTGAAGGCAAGGAAGGCTTGTGTCGATTGTTGTCTGTAGTTATGAGCCTGAGAAACAGCAGCTATGAATCAGCCTGTCTAGGACTCTGCCGTCTTTATTTGCAACAGTAAGAAAGATAATATTTTAAATTAAAAACTGGGAATGAAATGAGCCCTAACCACTAGAGAGAAGAATCACAGTTTGCAGCCACTTTACCTACAGGCTTAATGATGTTTAATTGTAAAATTAGACCAATTAAGCATTTCCCCCCATACTGTCTTGAATGAGACAGATAAGAGCATTGGTCCCCTTTGACTCATGAAATCTAAAATAGAAGGCATTTCAGAGATTTGCTGGTCATAAGGTCCTGGAATATGAGAAATGTATGACATCTAGCTTGGTACCTGATCAATTTTTCTATTTACAGATGAGGAAACTGAGGCCTGATGAATTGAACAACATGTAATGAATTCATAAGTAGTGGGTGTATATGTGATTCTGGTTGATGACCTGATTGACTCATTTCATTAAGACAGTGAATATTCATTCTGGTAGTGTAGTTTATACACTCACTTCCAAAGCGATTTGTTCAGAGAGCACCTCTCGGTTCCTCAGGAGGACTGGAGAACAGAGTTCTCCAGAGCCAAAGCCAGATAATTATGATTTCTACATGACGCCCTTGAGTTTGCTCCACTCCACCCATACCTTTCAGATGAGAAAACTGAGGCCCAAAGAGTCTCAGCAGATGGCTCTGAGCTTGTGGGCATATCAGAAACCACATCAGCAAATTCCAATTTCTAGGCACAGAGCATGGACATTATATATTTTGAAATGTCCACACATTTTGAGCACTGCTGGGCCAGGTGGTCTGTCCTTAGACTATGCCCCATGCAGGAAAGCCTATCATGCAAAAAATGATTTGGGGAAATAAAGAGATATGAAATGACATCTCTCAAAAGGAGACCATGCCACACATGTGTATATGCATGCACACACACACACACCCCACCGAGTGGTTCTGAAGAACAAATGTACTAATATAGGTCAAAGTATTCTAGGAATCTAAAGGTGTTATATGTCACTGTTTTATTTTATAAGTCACTTAAATTGAGTTAACTATAACAGCTGTTTGAAAAATTTCTTAATTATTCAGAAATTGAAGAATAAATAAATTTCCCAGAACATGCAGATTTTGAAAGTTAATCTAAAATTAATAAATGCGCTTTTTTAAAAACCATATTTCATGTGCATTCAATCAGGAAAGATGCAGGACACATTGTAGTTGAAGTGCCTCCTTTAACTTGGTGTCTTCACATAAAAATGTTTGTCACTATCTACCATTTACACACAGAAGGCAGCTGGGGATTAGCTTAAGTGGTACCATGCTACCTTGGCATCACAAGGGCCTGAGTTCAATCCCTAGTGACCCCCCCAAAATAAATAAATAAAATAAACAAATAAACACAACAGTTAATTTTTTTTCTATTCTTTATCAAGTCTTCTCTTATCCATCATAGTTAGGAAGTAAATAGCTTTGGACAATAAGCTAATATGGAATGTATGATATACCTTTAAATTCACAAATCTGAGTGAAATTCCAGGCGCATTTTTGAGATTATCATTTCCTAGTTCCAGTGTTTGTGTCACTTGGACTTTGCTGGCTGTTACAGGCCAGGATTAGCTCTCTGGTCCTTGCTCCCGGCCTATTTCAACTTGCATTGCTCCTGCACAGTCAGCTCTCCCTCATTCCCTTTGGGCTCTTCCTCCATAGCAGATGGAGCTAAGACAAAACAGCAGAAACCCCATGCCAGAGCTGTTCACCCAAAAACCAACTGCAGCTAATCGTCTCAACACAGCCAAACATGTTCTTGTTTCCAGTAACTCAAAGCTGCAATTGTGCTACGAGCAACTTCTTGTCTTGATTTTGGTTAATTGTAATGATTTTAGAGCTCAGGGGAGATTAGGGACGACCTCAGTGTATTCACTCCTATTTGAAACCTATATAAAAATAAAACCACTTTCCAAATCCTCATTCTTGTAGTCATGTTCACAGCCATGCTCTTTCTGTAGGAAATTGTTTGGTAGGATTTAAGAAAGAAAAGTCAAGAAATACTTGTCCTAAAAACCAAAGAACTCTATAGGGAAAGAGCTGGTGGCTTTCTGAGAAAATCTTAAAACACTACAGTCTCTTTTACTGCCCTACTCTGGAAGCGTTAACAAAATAAACAGACCATAATATTTTCTGAGATGGTAAAAATACAGCCTGAAAATTCTGGGAAAGTGATCAGTGTGGGAAATTCTTCAGAAGAGAGTACTTCAAACTAAGAGAAGCTGGTTGGGGCATATTGTTGACCATCAAAAGGAAACGGACTGACAACACGTCCTTCTCTGCCCTAAGGGTCTGGCCTTTGTTTTTCTGAGTCTCTGCTAATGTCATGTCTATTAAATTTCCACTTCAACCTTTTTGGTCCTTTATTTTACATGTGGCTGGCCTGGCACCTAGCATACTGGTGTGGCCAATACCTAAGTTTATCTATGGCCAGATAGCATCGATTATAGAAAACATGTTCTTAGATGCTTCTTCTTCTGGAGCATCATTCCTAGCATCAAGTTGATAAAGAGTAAATGACCATAATGTACTGCAGTGGTAAATGGGAAAGATAGGAAGAAGGAAGAAATACTGAGATGGCCCACACAGAGTCAAGTGAAAGAATTTCCAAGAGATATTTGTACCAACACAATAGGACATCTTGATCTGTTTCTTTTGATAGGTCATTACTAGAATAATAGAAAAGATCTTTAATGACTTGATATATTTTTTTTAATGGAGCACTAACTTTTCCTTTATTGTTCTCAGTCTTTAGGTCTCTGGAGTAAACATCTCTTGTCTTGTTGTTCCTTGATCTCACAAAAAGAAATTGAAAGCCTTATAGATACCAAGCGAGCATTCTGAGCCTTTTCCTTCAATGAGTGTAATAAATAAAACCACTGATCAGTAATGGCCTTATAAACAGGATACTGATTGAAATTTCTGGCTCATCATTTTCCACCAGAGTAGTGGCCCTTGCTTTCTGTTGCTTCTGGGTATCCATGTGCTCATGTATAGATGTGTGTGTTCCAGTGTGAGTGTCTTCCTTGGTTATTTGTCTAGAAGTTTCATTTCCTTTCATGCCCTGGGATAGGCATACCAATGTTAGTAGAGGTTCCAAGGAGAAAAGCAGGGATGGTAACCTTCTTTCTCTTTGGAGAAGACGTGTTCATACTGTTTTCTAATACTTCTAGATGACTTGTTTTTATTTTTTAAGACTGTCTTTCTTGTTGGGTACAAGTGATGCAGAGATTCTCCTAGCACATGCATATTGCCCACATCACCCTGCTTGTTTCATGTCCAGCTTTTCTTCTTGGCTAACCCAAATCCTTCTTTCTCTTCTTTGCTGCAAGAAAACCTACTGGAACTTTTACAAAATGTGCATAACCTAAGAACTGTTATTACTGGGAGCTTTAGCTCCTTTTTTCAGCTCTCCTGTTTGTGAAGGAAGTACTTCCTCCATGCTTTCAAAGAGACATGTCACTGAGTTTTTATAGAAGCTAGGAAACTCTGCCTCACATGTATCATCATCTACCTTGAGCAGAGATTCCCATGCACGTGAAATTTGCACTGTGTGACACCGACACCGTATGGCAAGATACACAATCATTAAAAACAATGTTGGCTTCTTCCTTGGGTCTAAGGATTTAGGGGGTATGAATTTGTTCATTTATTTATGTGACAATTCACAGATTGAAGTCTTGGATGCCAGACACAGCGTAGAAGGCTCAACACTGCCTATAAATTAGCAGGGAGTGCTCAGCCCAGAAGTCTGGGAAACAATTCTAACCAGGATTTCTGGGATCAGGAACTCAGTTGAGTTCACATTTTCAAGCTCTGCTGTTTAATTAATATAGAACTATAAGCCATGGGTCTAACTTCTCCAGGTCATGATTCCCTCACTGAAAAAGTAAGAAATGGTATAGGACCTGTAGAGTGGGGATAGAGTGGTATATGAATGGCCTGCTGTAGTCTTTCTATCCTCTGATGCATAGCTCTTCATTACTCTCCGTGTGGCATCTTGTTCCATAACAGCCACCAAGACAGAAGCAAGACCGGCTGGCCTTCCCCTCTTTGCGCACACTGCATCGGTTTAAAGGAGCTCTGTGCCCATGAAAAGAAGAACAGGGTGCTGCTCCAGCCCAGGATGAGTTTACTGCTGGCGGCTCCCTGTAATTTGAAGGGTTAATTTGCTTTCATGTTGTTCCCACTGAGAAGCACTGTTATTATGGGATGTAGGTTCCCACAAAAGTAAAGAGAAATGCTGTTTTCAAAGCAGAGACTGGCATGACCATAGTTAATTTCCATGAGAGTCAAGAGAGCAAGACTGTGGGCAAAGCTTTGAAAATTCACTTGGGACACGTTATGTCAGAAAGACAGTGCTTGCAAGACAGGAATCCCATACCTTGAGTTCACTTTCCCATGAAAGCTGTGGGAGGACTGCAGGAAGCAAAAGTAATGTACCTTTACCCGCCCCTCGCCAGCGCCTCCACCCTCCCTCCACTCCTGTCTGCAACCTGAAAATCTGAGCACTTTGAAACAACTTTCTTTAACTCTTCGCTGCTCAGCATACGGTTTGTAGGCCATAGCCTTCAAGCTGCCCTGGAGCTTGTTAGAAACCCAGACCTCCTGAATCACAGTTTGCATCTTCCCGAGTCCCCCAGGGACCCAGGAAGACCCTGGAGGTCAGGGGAAGCCATTTACCTGGCAGTGCGGGAAGGATCGCACACAGCTGCCTTTTCTAATCTTCAGAATGCTGATCAAAGTCCAGCTTGTTTCGTCAACAATTTTGTTTTAAAATTTGCACAGTCTCACAGGTCCCACTGGAAACCTGCAAGTGGATGTAGTGGAATTTTTGGCTCCAGAATGTCATTGTCTAATCGAGATTTTGTCACCCTGGCCCATGAGCAACACAGGGCAGCTTTTAAAACTTTACTTCATTTGGGGTTGTTTTAAACAGCAGTTTTATGGAGGCCTCTGGAACAAGTTGATAGATTTGTTTGATTTCAGCCAATCATGGAAAATAAAGGCTGAAAAACAATTCACACAAAATGTAACCACTATTTGAGGTTAGTGGTGGAAAACTCTTAGATTTTTGTGTGTTTTTCAGTTTTTGTTTTGTTTTGTTTTTTGAAACTGAGATAAAGATGTGGATTAAAAAATACTGAGTATTCAAAATATGCAGTTAATGTCCAAGTATAATTATAACATGGATTTTAATTACATCATGAAGTCATGGATTTCTGACTCATTGGTAAACATCATTTATTAGCAAATAAGTGTTGAGCACTGGGATATGTGAAAACAAATTTTATTAGAAGGCCTCTTGAGAAACAAGGTGTAGACATTTGTGCCTCTATGAGCTGCTTACATCTAGAGGGGACAGTTGTATTTATGGCTCTACAGCCTCCACCTCCCTGCAGAGAAAGCCATACAGGTGAGCCCTGCAGGAGGCAAAAGGGTTCAGGACAGCTGAGTCTTGCTCAAGATCACTGAAGGCATCACCGAAGAAGTTGCTAAGCAAAGCCTTGGTCTGCTGCCCTGCCTTCCTGATCCTACATGCTGCAGGCCCTACCTGTTTCTCCTCATGCTGGAGAGAGGTGGAAGGGAGCCTTCTAGTTGATCTGGGGACCAAACCTTTCTATTCATGAAAAGTAGAAGAAACAAGTTGGTGGGCATGAGCTGAGCTCTGTGACAGGCAGTCCCTTCACACTGTGGCCTAATAAGGCCGGGTGTGCTTTGACCGCCTCCCATGGTGGTGGGCTTGACGTGTCTTTCAGTGGACACTGATTTTATCACCGATCCATAACAAACTATTTTGCCGACAGAAGAAAGAGGAGGGAGGGGCAGAGAAAAGGAGTGGAAAGCTGATAAGTGTCTACATTTAGACAGGGTTTAGAAAGATCAATATAGGCCTGCCCCAGGGTTCCTATCAGGGTGCTATCCGAGCGCCCCAGCATCTTCCCTGACACTGAGGGTGCCGTGGGCTTTCACTGTGGCTCTGAGCCCCTGGTCGTTAAAGTGGTCACAGCCCCTCTGCAAACACATCACATCCCGAGTTTGCATCAGCTTATGTGTGTACAGACAATTATAAAAACTCATGGAACTGTACACTGATCTATGCATTTTGACTTATGTTTCTCAATAAAAGAAATAACTCACTCAAATTCCTTCCTGTGCACTAGGGAAAGGAAGGGAGGAGCATGCGTGGGAGTGACTGGTGTGCTCCAAGAAGAGGGGACACAGGGTCCTTTCACCATTTCTTCTTTGACATCCAAAAGCCAGGCAGTCTGAAGCCTGCTGTCCCTGACCTGGGGGGGGGGGTGCTGTTCCGTGGGGGCCTGAGAGGTGCTGGCAGCTTCTGCTTCATGACCTGGGGTGTGTAGGGGTGGGGGCGTGGATCCCTGGATGTCAGTTTCATGATAAATCACCGAAGTGTTTGTCGTTATTTTCTGGATAGGGTTACATTTTGTTATGAACATTTTTCAAACTTCTGTGCCACACATGACACTGTAAAGCACACGTATAAAAACACAAGCTTACAAATTAACTAAAAGATTATGCATTGCAGACATTCCTAGATCCAGCTTTGTGCATAAATTAGAACATACAAGAAAGAGATGAAAGTACCCCTCCTCCAGCTTTCTGCCTTACTGATTGTCTCTAAGAGAACCGAAGAAGTTCATCAGTCACCCAGAGAGTGGCGAAAACTTAATTAAATGCTTCTGCTTCTGGGGTTATTTTCTAGCCTCTGCCCCACTAATCATGCTGTCTGTTTTGCCCTTCCTTGGAAACGGGAGATAACAATTATTTTCTGGAGCATGTTTAAGCAAATCTGACGTTCCCCAGGACCTTTGCACTTGCTGTGGCTTCTGCCTAAGGTTTGGTTCCCATAGGATCCTGGAGAGCACATTTTTCTTTGGGGCAAATTCGACAATTGCTGCCATATCTTCTGTGACATTTCCTAACCCCTTTCTTGCTCTTGGTTTTTGTTTTTTTTGTTTGTTTTTTTGTTTAAGACAGGGTCTCACTTAGGCTGGCCCTGAGCTCACTATGTAGCCCAGGCAAGCCTGGAACTCAGCAACCCTCCTGCCTCTGCCTCAGAGCGCTAGGATGACAGGTGTGAGCCACCACACCTGGCTGGTTTGTTTGTTTTTTATTAGTCTTGCTGTAGTCCATAATAATTATATTTATTACAGGGAGCTGGTACATGGACATAACACCTCCAGTTTTTCACACAGCCCCCCTTTCCATCTCTTGTCCCCCTTCCCATTGAAAAGATCTCCCTACTCTCTCTTGTCTACCATTGATTTTGTACTTTGTATTTTGGGTTCCTACACTGCTGAGTTTTTTCTCCCAAACTCCTATGAATTGTACTTCAGTTTTTCTCTTCTCTTTTGTCTGCCCCTGTCTCTCCTCCTCATGTTATGACAAAATTTTTATTGGCTTTTCTCACTGCACCTCCAAAACTTCTGGGACATAAAACAATGTTGGACACATAGTAGGCACTCACTCGACATTGGTTAGGGTCACTGAATAGCTAAACAAGGAATTGAAAAGTCGATTCTGATATTAAGAGACAGTGTTTGATATAATAAATTCATTGTTTAAAATGGCTTTCGTGTTAAATAATCTATTTTATCTTCTCCCATCAATTTTTTCTGTTTATTTACAACTACTGCAGGTGGAAAACATTTGCAAGTTAGAGATGGGGAGCTGAAGCCCAAACCTTTATTTATATCATCAATTGCGTTGTAACTCATGTTCTGAATTCCAAACATTGTATGCACCGGCCCTTGAAATGTGACCTCTTTATATGATTGGAACATACCTCTGGTGACCCGGGGTCAAACTGAGTCTTCCATCCGCTCTCTCCAGACTTTTATTGCTGACAATTATTACACCAGTTGAAGAACATATTTTCTAGCCTATATCCTGCTGTTGTTATGAGGGGAATTGATTCTAATTGCCAGTTTCCTGGATTTTTCTTCAACATATAGGCTTCCTGAGGGGGGAAAAAATCCCAATGAAAATTCCGCACGTTACTGGGATCATTTCAAAAACAGCATTCTTGACTTTGGAATTCCCCCAGACTCTGAACTGAGTTTACCTACATGGAAAACTTCAATTCATTTGGAAATGGCAGGAAAGCAGGGCAAAATGTTATCTTTAAGCTATGCCATTTTGGCTTCCAGGGGACACACAGCCAGTGTCAAACGGGCTGATAATGGACAGGAAGCACCAGTGTCGACACAGCGATCTCAACCTGGGACCAAAAGCCAGATGGACAGAGTTGCTGTAAGGCCAAGTTACCCTGCGTGAGAGACACTGGGTTGCAGGTACCGGTGCTGGAATCTGGGGCTTGAGGAGCTGAGGGCATCCCACAGACAATGAGACTGAAGTCTGGCCAAAAGCAATTTAACCACTATCAAGGGATGAGCCAGGCAGAAAAATAGGCCCCTGATCCAAGTCTTCCCTGGCCCTATAAGCAGGAAAACAGGACAATGTAACACAGAAATAAAATGCAGAAACTTCCTCTTCACCACCATTTCGATCCTGTCCTGGCACAGATTTGCACTGACATCAGCTCACAGCAGCTCCAGCGTGAAATTTATCTTTATGGAAATGTGACCCTTGGCTGCCAGGAGACTAAAAAATACAGCCAACAATCAGACAAATAAAGATAAAAGAACTTGTGCAGGACAAATGCTGCATTTCCTGCACATAGTTTTAGAATTCTCCTCTCCCAGGAATGAATAGTAAAGACATGGATGCAGTCTGGTGCATTATCTACACATGACTCATGGCGATGAAGCAGGTAATTGTGTTGTGTGGACAGAGACAAGATGACTAATTGATATTGCTATGAATAAATGACTTGTGAAATGAGCAAGGTGAACAGGCAAAGCTTCCCCAAAAAGTATTCTATTTAATTCACTAGTATTGTGTGCCAAAGATGTTATTTTTTGTTTTCACATTGAGTCAGGAAATGACCCTGCACACACACACACTTGTGTGTGTGTGAAGGCTATTCATGTGTGATTTATGATTCTTCAAGCTCTGAATTTCAATAGTTGAATTTGTTGCCTAGCCATTCTTTTCAAATACAAGTTAGATTTTAATTAAATCGCATGTGTTTTGAACTCAACATGCATGTGTATTTTACTCTGACTATCTTTAGGCTATTTTAATAACATCGGTCTTAGTTTGCCCTGATGCATGTTTTAGCTTTTCCTATTAGTTTCTTGCATTTATACAGCTGTTTTCAAAGTAGCTGTGAAATATTTTTTAATATCTCTTCTAAAGGGAAGAAATTTAGTATAAGCAATGTAGAAAAATAAGGAGGGTAAAGTAAACATTCTTGTATGGAATTCTGTCAGTGTATTTCAGATATACCAGGAAATCGGCTGAGCTAAGCAAACACAGACATTTTATATAGCAAGAACAAAGTAATAGCCTTTTTTGCTTCAATAAATCACTGTCATGATTGTCCCAGAGCACTGTGATTTGAGAAATAGGCTTTGGGGGAAGTCCTCCTTCCCAGAATATCCACCTTATCGGCTTTCCCTGATAGCTGAAATTCCACCGTTTAAGAGTGCCGCTATGGAACTAAGGGGTGCAAAAATCTGTGCACAAGATGGAGCAGCTGAGATATTTACACTTCAGGGTGAGGTGTTTAATCAAATGTGATAACTAACTGAGATGTGTTTTTCTTGTGAAGCCACTGACTTCCAAGAGGCAAGGGTGTCAAGATAGGGCTGCGAAGGCCCTGACAGTGAAGGTAGGGAGGTGTTAAAGACAAAAGTCAACATCTTTCTGATAGATTGAGGGACCTATGTTTCAGTCACTGGTAGTCCTCAGGTCTGAGCTAAGACCGGGTGGGATGCTGGGCCCATAAAAATCCTTGGGTGTACTAGCTTTGCTCAGTGACCTATGCTGCCTCTTCACACCAGAACCCTAAGATATGTTTCTAGTGGAAGAAATTGTTTTGTGCATGTGAGTGAAGAAGAGGCAGAAAATGTTTGCAAATCATTAGCAAATGTATGCATTCTGTATCACTGAAATGACTTTAGCCTCATGGTTGCTCTTGAGGGAGGGGTTGGCACAGTGCCCCAAAACTTGTGCACATTTAAGTTTACAAAGGAGCATACCCAGTTTTGGAGTGGCCTCTGCCTCTCTTGTGGATATTTTCCCTTTCTTTCCGGTCCTTCTGTCCCTTTCTCGTGCCATGCATGTGCTGTCACATAGCTAAGGAGAAGGCAGAACTAACCATGGCCATGATGGAGCCCTGCATCTTGTCTAAGAGAATGACAACTCTGTGTTTATGTGTTGATACTTCAGATTCTGAGCTTTCAGGGGGTGTGGGATTTTGATAAATAGCGTGGCCTTGTTGAGTTCTCAGGGATACATCTGTAAGGGAAGTGTGTCCATTTTCCTCAGAACTATAGCCAATCACATGAAACCTACCCGTTGTCTGTACCTATGAACCACACACATAATCACTGACATTATATTTTATATATATAATATATATATATATATATTATATCATTTCTTTGACTCTGAAATGAAAAGTGAACTCATCTTACCTTCACTTTTTAAAATTATTTTTATTGGTACATTTATTGGTACATTATATATACATATCACAATTACTTACACTCCACATTGAGAATTTGTACCAGTATATGACACAACTTAATTCTCATTTTTCCCCTTCCCCTATCAACCCTAGCATCCCCTGCCCCATATACAAAAGCTTTGTTTCCTTTTTTAAACCATCAACTTTTTCTTTCCTCATTATTTACCCCTAAACTCCATTTCCCTTTGAATATTTACTATTTCACCAAATCGACCATCCATTCTAGAACACATTTACAACTTCAGTTGCTCATACCAGAGAAAAGATATGATATTTACACATCTGTGACCTATTTGTTTCACTTATGAGTATGTCCTGAAGGTACATCCATTTGAGTATAAATGAGTCAATCTCATCATTCTTTATGACAGAGTAATATTCCATTTTATTTTTTAAAAAACCCACACATCTTCTTTTTCCAGTCTAGAGTTGATTGGCATTTGAGTTGTTTCCAAGATTTAGCTATCACAAACTGAGCTGCTATAAACATGGGTGCACATATGTCACTGTGATAGGAATCTTGTAATTCTTTTGTGTATATCCCCAGCAGGAGAATAGTAGGGTCAAATGGAACCTCTAATCCTAGTGTTTTGAGGAATCTCCACACTGATCTCCATAATGGTTGTACCAGTCTACATTCCCACCAACAGTGGGGAAGGGTTCCTTTTTCTCCACAACCTCACCAGCAGTTGTTCCTGGCTAATTTCAAGATAGCCATTCTTTGTGGAGTGAGGTGAAATATCAGTGTTGTTTTCATCTGCATCTCTCAAATGGCCAGTGCCACCTTCACTTTTTCCATCAAAGTATTTACTGCTGGTTTTTATGTTTTGTTTTGTTTTGTTTTGAGACAGGGTCTCGCTTTGTGGTTCAGGCTGGCTCTGAGCTCACTATGTAGCCCAGGCAAGCCTGGAACTCAGCAATCCGCCTGTCTCTGCCTCCCGAGTGCTGGGATTTCAGGCGTGAGCCACCACGCCCAGCACTGTGGTATGTGGTATTGATTGCTGGTGGGCGTGAGTCTCCACGCCCAGCATTATATGTGGTTACCGGGGTTTGAACTCAGGACCTTGTGCTTGTGAGGCAGGCGCCGGAACTACTGAGCTAACCCTCCGGCCCTTTACTGCTGTTTTTGATGGTGTGTGTGTGTTTGTGTGTGTGTGTTTGTGTGTGTGTGCGCGCGTTTGACACACACACAGTAAAGATTTGTTGACTTTCACTCAGGTGTTATCAAAGAATACTTTCCAAATATGTGAAACATCTCTTACCTATAAATGTAGACAGAACATGTGAACAGACTTCTTCAGTTTTAAAATGAGAGGGCCAGTACCACAGAAAATGGCAAAACAGAGAATCAGAAAATAACATTTGACAAAGACTTAGTATAATATGTCTAAGTGAAATATGAGACTGTTTAATGTCTCATAAGGCAACCACCTAGTTAGCTTAGGGGTTATCCTTTCTGTCAGACAGGAGACTCTTGCTTCTTTACTGGATAAAAATCAACACAGTCTATTTTTGCTCCTAAATAGGGAGTCTAATAAGAGTGAACACTGTGGCTTTTCACTTATTCTAATTGATTAATTTGAAAAGAGAACTTTGTGTCATATCAATAAATAGAGACCAGTATTATTTTCCAGCAGCAGTTAACACCTAGTGCTTGTTGCAAAAGACAGATCTACAAAATGGGAATAACTTTCAGACTTCTTTCACTGACCTGTACAGTTTGAAAGAGTAAAAACACAGATGGACACCTCTCATATCATCACCACTGTATGTATAAATGTCAGCTGTCTAACACTCACTGGCTTTAAAATATGGCAATACACAAAATCATTTTCATGTCCTTCTCCAGGTATTGGCAGAAGAAAACTTTAGCTTGTTCTCAGTACAAAATCTAAGTGATTATTGTGAAGAGGAAATAAGAACATGTAGAGCAAAGAACCCAAGGGTGTCTTTTTCCTGGACGATGAAGTAATGAAAGCAAAGAAAAAGACAGGAGGGTATAGTTAACGTGGAGAAACTGGTTGAAGGGAGGGCAAGAGCATGAAGGAGATACATAGAACAAATAAATATTATGTGAACCCCAAAATAAGGGGACGTAAAAATCTGTTCTGGAATGAAATGTTTGAGGGTCATGAATACACAATCATCAGACACCCTCGGTAAGAAACTCCTTCCCTGTTAATCAAATGTTCTGAAGGGTCTTGAAGCAAGTGGGCTGTGGGTGGCATCTTCCAATTTTTACCTTTTGATTTTCTATTAATTCAGGCAGACCTGATAAATATCTCTGTCAAACAATATTTATAATTGCTATCCAGTAGGATCTTCCTTCAAGGAGTTTACATCAAATGAATAATGAGAAAGCCCACAAATAAGAGATGAGAATGTCAGGCGCTGACAGAGCTGAATGCAGGATGTTGAAGTCCACTTTTCTAAGCAGCGGGATCCTAGGACGAGGAAGGTGGCACTGCTGATGCTGAGCCAGGGGAGTGAACTGGGAGAGGATCACGAGGGATGCCACGCACGGGACCTTCCTGTTCTTTCGCCAGATGACGGGATGGAAATAATGAAGAAGCAGCGTTGAGCACATTATGAGAAAGTGCAGTACGGTATGAACAACACCAAGAGTGGAGTATGCTGGACTTGGAAGTAGTCAGCTGCTGACCACGGAGACGGTCTCATCCTTTCTAAATGACCGCATGTAATGCCTGCTCACCGAGTAACCCTTTCCAAGGAGACACTTGGGAATCGCTTCCTCTGCTTCTGTGATGTCAGGAGTGGAACAATTAATTTAAAATATTTTTAATTTCAAAGAGTTTGAGTATTTTCCTTCCATAAAGCAAAGCACACTGGTGCTATATTGCCATGATCACCAGCCGATCAAATACAGATACAAACCCCAGCCTGATCCCTTAATGGGCAGGTGTGTGTGAGTACAATTTGCTCCTCTCCTAAACTTAAACTCTATCTTGCTGTTTTCCCCAAGGGCCTACTCTTGTCTCTCGCAGGACAATCACAGTTTGTAATGCTGTCTGTCACTAACTGAAAATTCACAAAGGCCACAGACACTGATTTATCCACCCCTGTGTGCCCCACTCGGTGCCCAGGACAATGACTCAATACTGCAGTCACCCACAGAGGTGTTGAATTTTAAAAATGCCAGTTTCTGCCTTCTGGCTCTGAGTTTTCTTCCAAGTCTCATTAGATACTTCGTTTTGGGAAACTGTGTGTGTACATTCATGCGTAACATGACAAACTTACAGGATCTGTGAGTATAAATGTGTAGTCTATGTTTAAATATATACACATGTGTGTATGTATAATAATATGTGTGTGTGTGTCAGTTTCCATATAGAAAGTAGCACATAACGTGGAAGTTAGGACTGACATTATTATGGCACCCTCCCCAACCATAAACATCAGTACTGAGGGTCTAGCATGTGTTAGCGAACTGTGGGCCCTGGAAAGCGGAGATGTGAATTTCAGCTCCAATACTTAAAGTTTTATAAATGCTACAGAGATTAATTCATTCACTGTACAGTCCTTGGTCATGGGCAAAAGGAGAGATTCTCTGGGGGAATTGGCCTCCTACAGCACAGAATCTAGTACAGGAAAAAGGTGACCGAATGTACTTAGCAGTGACATGACAACAGGAAGAGCTCAGAGCAGAGTAA
>PVIC010017530.1:0-15263 GCA_004025085.1 Thryonomys swinderianus
TATTTCATTTTTTTGTTGTACATCTGGAACCTTGACAATTATGTTCCTAGGGGTAGATATTTTTATATCACGGTGTTTTGCAGTCCAATAGGCCTCATTTATCTGTATGTCTATATCTTTTCCTGTGAATTTTTCTGTTGCTATCTCCGACAGTAGCTTTTTTATGTCTTTTACACTGTCTCCTGCTTCCTCAGTGACTCCAATCAGTCTTATGTTATTTTTCTTTGAGTCATCTAGAAGCTGTTGAATTGATTTCTCATGGTCCCTTGCTCTTTTTCATAGATTATACCTTTCCTGCTCACTGGCTGCTATGCTGTCCTCTAGGTCTGAGATTCAGTTCTCTGCTTCATTCATCCTGCTGCACAAGCTTTCATTCTCCATCATTCCCTGGAGCTCTGCTTGAAGCTGTTTAACAGGTTCCATTGCTTCTGCTAACTTTTATTCTATCATCTCACTGATCTCTTCTTTAATGAAGTCTTTCACTGAGGACAGTATCTCTGTTTTGATGTCAGAGATGAGTTCTGATTTCCATTTTACTAGATCTGTTTTAGTTACCATCTCCAAGAGTCCTGGTGTATGAGTTTCAGTTTGCCCTATTTCCCTTTTCTCTGAATTTCCCTGTGGTGCTGATCTTTGCGTCTTGTTTTTTGTGTCTTTTCTCATTTCTACTCTTTTGTTGTTATTAATGCTCTTCTTTGTCTGATGACAGGACAATGCTTGTTGCAGGTCTCTTTCTATTATCTGGAGCCCTTTGGATGTGGCACTTTCCTGGGGGGTCCTCCTTGAATCTGTAATGGCCCTTGAGAGTTCTCACTCCTGACACATCATGGGAGGTATTTGAGCAGAACAATCACATCATGTTTGTTACCATAATACAAAAATGCCAATATCAGTATTAAACACAGTAAGTAAGATAAAAAGGTTTGTTAGATTCTATTCTGGAGACTTTGAGCTTATGAGTTACCTCTATGTCTGACTCCTCACTGCAAAGCTCCGGGATACAGTGGGCCGGTGGGTGGCCTTTAGTCTGCTGGAAATGGACAGCGCACTGCAGCTGGGTCCATTTGCCACTCCCTCAGTCTGCTGGAAAGGGACAGCGGGGCCCGCAGCCACTGGGTCTGTGCGCCACTGCCTTCATTCCGCTGAAAACGCATGGCGGGGTCCACAGCCACCGGGTCCATGCGCCACTCTGATACAAACTATTAAATCGCAATTTTAACCATGTGATCTCACAGTCTGTGAGCTTTTCCTCATCAGTTTAATTCTTAGTGTACTTTTTCCTCACATTTTAATTATTCCTTCTTCACAGATCCTGCTCTTTGACCATCCACTCCTAGCCAAGTCTTCTGCTTCTTCATTTATATTTAATTTAAGATATTTGCCATAAATAATGATCACATTCATCATTGAGAATTTATACCTATACATATCTTGATTTTTCTTATTTTCTCATTCCCTTTGACCTTTCTTTCTTTCCTCACTTACAAAAAATTTTGTTCTCATTTTCATTTTCCATTCTTATTTTATTTTATTTTATTCTTTCATTCTCATTTTAAAGACCCATTTTCATTCCCTTTCTTTCCTTTCTCCCCTTATTCATTCTTCCATGTGAACATATTTGAGACCATAATTTTAAGTGAAATAAATCAGACACAAGTATAAATCTCACAATTTTTTCCCTCCTATGCAAGAAACCTAAAAAAGTAAATAAGGAACCAAACAGAGGATAGATATTCGGATGTGAAAAGAATAGCTTCCAATGGCATCCTCTATAGAAGAACATAGATCTGAGCGGACCCCTAGGATGGGCACTGGAGTCCTTCAGATTGATCCCTAAAGTCTGGGGCTGCTGGGACAGGTCTACCACTCTCAGATTTAGTGGCTTCTTACCTGCCTATGTGAATTGCTGTAGACTGATGTGATTTGGCTTCCAGGGACTTACATTTTCTGTCCCTGATCTCCCGTGTGCCAATGTTAAGCCACAGTATGACCTTTAACAGAAGAACCTAGAAGGGTAGTCACTGAAGAATTTGTCAAGGGAAGGAGAGAGTTAATTTGAATGAGGACGTTGGTATGAGCCTGATGCCTGCATGATGCTTTGACTTCCACTCTTACCATGTGATCTCTCCCGCAAATCTGTGTTCTCATCATCTTAAGTCCCTCCTCCAAAATATCCTCCCAAGAGCTGAGCTAAAAGCAGCATCATTCTCTTGAAACTCCAGCAATATAAGCTAAATAAACCTCTTCTCTTTAAAAGTTATTTAGCCTCAAGTATTTCAGTATAATAATGGAAAACCTGGCTAATAGGTTTATTTTATAAACACAACTGTGAGTTGGACAGGCATCACAAGCCAGCAGAGAAGTATATGGAGTAGTTACCTCACCAGTAATATGTGGCACATAATAAGTATACTTTGATCTAGCTTTCCTTGTCCACAAAAGTAAGAGAGAAAGAAAGAAAGGAAAAAAAGAGATCAAATAGATCTTTGGCTCCTACCCATGACCCTAATGTAATTCACTAGAGATAGTTGCAATTTATCCTGTTGAAGAATCCAGAAATGGCTGCAGCTGAGAATTTAACTCAGGGATGCTGCTGCTTGCCTTAAAAATGCAAGGTCATTAGTTCAACCCCTGGTACCTAAAAAAAAAAAAATCACATTTCAAAATGACTACAGGAAATAGTAAAATTATTGGGACTGACATAGTACTAATTGTAAACTTTAATATGATGTGTACTGGGGGCACAGAGAATCTTTGTCAAAACAATGACAACACATATCATGAGGAATAAAGTCTGTACGTATTTGTGGATGGCCAAGTTGACACTTTGAATTCTAATGATGACACTAGCTTTGGGTGTAAAACTCCAGGGAAAAGTATTCTTTGCAAATGTAGAGCAAAACATACAACCCAGGCTAAGAGCCTGTAAGGCTTTTCCTGTCTTCCCCAGACCAAATTCAGTGTTTATCTCTGGCCAACTTTCCAGGAAGTCAAGAAACAGCAGAGAGTAGAACACTTAAATAAAGAAAATGAATACTCCTATTAGCTGACCTTTTCATTTAGTGGAAGATTTGTATTTCTTCAAATCTTAGTATTTCTTCCTCTGAAAGAAGAATTAAAATAGGAATTTAGAAAGGAATGTTTTCCTTCCCTAGAGCTTAAATAGGAATCATCACTTTAAAACAGAACTGCTTAAATCTCAGATATCAGATTAAGGAAAACTCCTATTTTCTTCTAAACATGGAGAGAGTGAGCCATATCTAAGATCCATATCCAAGATCCTTGTTCTTAGATTTACCAGACTCCAGATGAAAAAGGAATCAATTTCTATTCTTTACAAATTATCCTATCTATTCTCCTATAGCAGTACTAAACAAAATACACACATACTCGAGCTTGCGCGCATGCGCGCGCGCACACACACCCACACCCACACACACACACACACACACACACACACACACACACACACACCCTTTTGCAAAGGCAAATTACTCTGATTTCTATTTAACTTTTATCTTCGATAACACAGAAATGTTCTTAGTTGTCCTATGGGAAACCATTGAATCACCCTTAGCAGAAATCTTGGTAAATTATTTGTCTGGGCAATTTGTTGTAGCTGTTTGAATAAAGAGGAGACTTTTTCTGGTTTTGGATTTAGTTCTCTTAGATTTTATTTTCTTCTCTGCATAACTCACAAGGAACACACAAGCAGCGGTTGGAAGACCAGCCCAATTATATTTTGCTTTGAGCATCTGCAGACTTGGTCTGGAGGCTCAGGCCAGGGAAGCCACAGCTGTGAAGCTCTGCTCCTGCTCCTCGCGCAGATGCCAAAGCAGATGGAAGGGCAGGGATCATCTGCGGAGAGGCTGCGGATCTGTGGTGAGTGGAGAGTGAAAGGCAGCGCGGATGCAGCTGAAATAGCTAGATTGATAGACCACACATTCCCGGGAGCAGCAGAGGCCACACAGTCCCCACTCTGCCACAGAGGGCACATGATGGATGGCATGTGTGCTGTAGTCTTCATAGGCCGTGCAGCTGAGAACCTGTTTTCCTACAGGCACCCATTCAGTGCCCTTGCTTGGGAACTGTGCCCATGCTCATTGCCTTTCAAATGCTCAGGAAACATTTCTACTGAAGGTGTTTGCCCAAATACTCTGTTAATCTCAGTCGCAAGAAGGAAAAGATACATTTAGGGTGACTAATCTGCAAAAGAAAATATTAAATACACTGACTTTAGAGAGCAATAATGCTTTGCATATTGCTATGCTAAATTTACTGCAGGACTTTGTGTTAAACACCAGCAGTGTAAATGGGCCATCGGGTGGTAAAAGTTGACAGGATGATTATGCTTGAGGGGCCACTGTTATGTACATCCTTTGGACAGCAGTTTGGAAGAGCTTCAGAGCCACTAATTAATTCTGCCCCGCAGAGAGTGGGAGTGGGGAGCCAGCAGCCCAGTGGGAGGCTGAGCTAGAGTGCTTCGTCTGAGGTCAGAGGAACAGGAAAATACTTCAGGGTCTGTCTAAGTAGATGCTCTGAAGAAAAAAAAAAAGCTCTTAATCTCACTTAGGGTTACCAAGTCTTTGGCTTCATGCAATACATTTTATCTTGTGCATTTTCAGCTGTTCTTATCATTTGAATAACCTAATAGGATGAATCAAGCAGTTTTCAAAAGACCAGCCTCAAAAGAGAGAGTATTTCAGAGATATGAGTGAAGTGTATATATTTGAACATCATTTATAGAAAAATAAGGTAAAGGATTTTTGTATCTGTAATATGCACTTATAGATTAACCTTTAGAAATAAACTTCTGTTGTAGAAGCTTTGATTCACTAATAGTATTCTTTCTCCAAAAAATTTTAAACAACTAAAAGTTGGAATTTAGATGAAGTAGAGCTTGGATATCATCTATCTTTTCCATAACCAGGACAGTGTTTTAAAATCAGTATAATATAGTGAGTAAAATTTTGGTGGGAAAATTCACACATACTAATTTAGTCTTTCCACAAATTTGGAATAATGGGTTAAATATATTATGAGTTAATTATTTTGTCTATAAATTGGAAGATATGTTAATAGTACCTTTCTTTCCCTCTTTCTTTCTTTCTTTCTTTCTTTCTTTCTTTCTTTCTTTCTTTCTTTCTTTCTTTCTTTCTTTCTTTCTTTCTTTCTTTCTTCCTTCTCTCTCTGTCTCTCTCTCTGTCTCTCTGTCTCTGTCTCTCTCTGTCTCTCTCTCTTTCTTTCTTTGGTACTGGGGATTGAACTCAGGCCCTTGTGCCTTGTGCATCCAAGGTTGTTGCGGTACCACTTGAGCTAAATCCCCAGCAATAATATCTTTCTTTAACGTCTTTTTTCTTAACATGATTAGAATACTAACAATAACATTAAAACAACTACTGAAGCTCTCTTAAACTATCTCCAGGGCCATTTTAGGATCTTTTAAAAGTTATTCTTACTCTTTCAGGATTCAAGAAAATAATTTAGTTTTTAAAGCATAAGAATTTATGAAATGCAGTTTAGTTTTTTTATTGTGCTCTTAACCGTAAATTTTGAAGGCTCGAGAGGTGCATGCAACACAACATGAAAGTCAGAATAGATCTATAACAATCCCTATGAGTGCATACCATTTTTCTCTTTTCCATAGCCGTCTGCCTCCTCTGAGAATCTGTCTAAATTCCATGGTAGAACACATGAGATGGATTAAGCCAATCACGTGTCCCATCTCAGGCTTTTCATGAAAACTGTGCGACACAAGTGAAGTGAACTTTGCCTTTCTGGTATGGTGTGGTACCAACAGTGAAGGCACTGAATTGCTTCCAATATAAGAGAAGTCAACCAGGTAATGAAGCTGACTTGAAGAAAAATGAAACTCAGAATGACAGATCCAAAGCCATGATTAAATGTGATTTAAGTTTATTCTTCCTCTAGATCTTTAACATTACACAAAATAAACTTCCTTTGAAGTAAGATCTACTAAAAAGTGAGAAGAAAATGCAGCTGTCTTTTTGATACTGAATTTCACATTGAATGAGAAGCTATTTAGAGCTTAGAGACTTGGAAAATCAAAACCTCTACTCCAATGCAACATTACCACTAGTAGTTGTAGAGACATCAGAGATAAAGGAGAATATAAGACTGGGGCCCTTATAATCCCCTTACAAGTGATTTCTTTTAAATCTTCTTTGCTTGAAAAAAGAACAATCACTTTCATCACACATTAATGCACAATTCAATTTGAGGGTGAGAGGAAACTAAACCACCTCTCCTACAATTTAACAATACTTTAGGCTAGACTTCTGGTAAAACCATAGTGGAATAGTAGATACTTCTCTAGCCTCCTGAGCTAAACAGCCTTCTTTTTGGGAAAAAAATTAGTATATGTTTGTAGTGAACAATATATACATTCCTGGTATGTGTACATAACACATTGCAATTCCTTTTTTCATCCCTTTCCCATCTACTCCCTTTTCCCTCTACTCCCTTCATCTATGGATTTCTCTCCCTTCTGAGAAAGATATATCTGCCAACTTTCTATTATCTATCTTTAGTTTGCTCTTTATTTGTACTTTGGATTTCTTATGTAAGAGACACTATGTGATATTTAGAATTTATATCTCATTTACTTCACTTAACTTTCTGGTCTCAGGGTATATCTTTTTTCCTACAAATGACTCAAATGTATTCTTTGTGAAACATCTCATTTTCTTTATTCATTTAGCATTGATGAACATATAGGCCAGTTCTAAAATTTAACTGTTATAAATTATGCCTCTATAAACATGGAGATATATACATTGCTATAATATGATGCCTTTAACACTTTCAGGAAGCTCCTTTGTAGAGAAATATCTAAGTTAAATTGTATTTCTAGTTTCAGTTGTATGAGTTCCACTATAATGGTGGTTCTCATGATTTTCCAAGATTTTAACCTAGTTGCAAAATCAAATATATGATGCTCTAAACAAATTAAAAAAGTAGATATCTGAGTTTGGGCCTTCTGGGACAGCAATATTTGATGTAGGAAAAGTCCTGAAAAGATGAGTGGCATCATAGCCCTTGAATTAATTATTTAAATGAACTTGAACATAGTATATAGAGACAAATTTTATAAAGCATGGTAGAGAACCACTTTGAGAAAATTTTCATAAGAAACATTACAGAGATCCCACAGTATATGAAAATATAAAAAAAAATCTGACTAGTGAATGTAGTGGGAGCTTGTTAATTATTTGAAGTCCCTTTAAAGCTATTTGTTAACCCTAGGATCTGGGTCACAGACAAATTTCATCATCAAAGTTCAAAAAATAAGTTTGATCTGCTGATAAATTAACTGACCTCAAGAACAAAAGTAAATACTTTCAAGAGTAAATACCAAAAGTTTTTCCCATAATAATGTATCATTTACACTGAACATAATAAAATTATTAAACTTGCATAAAATCTGACCAAAATATTACTCTAATCCAAAGAATAAATAAAAAAATAAAATAGCAGAAGTGTTAATATTAGCAGAAATAAAACCTAAAATGACTTACAGTTAGTACAAATCCTCAAAGGAAAAATGGTCATAATAAATGAACACAAGTAATTTCAGAGAAATGAAAACTGTGAAATTGAATTAAAATTATTAAATTTAAAAGTATAATATCTGAACTAAAACATTTAAGAACTGAGTAGTAAATTGACATTTCTAAAAATGAGATAAATAAACATGAACAAATCAACAGCACAGATGGATGTACAGACAGTAAAGAAACAAAGACTTAATAAATCAAGCCTCAGTGATGTACAAAAAGAAAAAAATGAAAATATCTAACATATACACAACTGGAATTGAGAAGCAAATTTGTCAATTCAGAAAACACCTGTGTAGTACATCCATCCATCACAGGAGGATTGATACATACACATATTGCATCTTGATCCTTTGCACTTCTCTTTGCCATTCCCTCTTTCTCATCCCTCTCATCACAGAGGTCAGCTTCAATACATATTCATCCGTTCTCCTGCTTTCAAAGAAAACCAACTCTTTGATTCATTGATCTTTTCCATTTTTTAGTCTCACTTTCACTAAATTTTATATCTGTCTTTATACTTAATTTCTTTTTATCAGTTTCAGATTTGAGCAGTTCCTGTTTTTCTAGGAACTTGAGATGCATCATTATTTATTAGGAATCACCCTGTCCTTATTTGTGTATTTACAGCTATAAACTTCCTTCCTAGAAACAGTTTCATTGTGATCTCGTAGGTTTTGTATGTTGTGATTCTATTGTCAATTAATTTTAGAAGCTTTAAAAAAGTCATTAATTTCTTTTGTGATCCGTTAATTATTCAAAATACAACACCTAATCTCCTTGTTCTTTCATAATTTCTATGGTTTCTTTTGCTGTTAATTTCTAGCTTCATTCTGTTTCAGTTATTTTGTAATTACTTTAACATGGTTTATGACATAAGGTATGATACTGTTGAGAAAAAATTCTATTCTGTTCTTTGATAAAACTTTTTGTACATACTTGTTCTATTCAGCTCATTTATTCAATTACATGGTTTTACTCTGATATTTCTTTGTTGATTTTTGGGGGAGTTTTGCTGATTTTGAAATTGTGAGAGCAAGGTATTAAAGTCCCTTGCTAGGATTTTATTAGTGTCTAGGTGTCCTTTTAAGTTCACCAGCTTTAATTTTTATTTTTTTATTTTGAAATCAGAGGTGCCAACATTTTGTGCATAGACAATTCCAGTTGTTGTCTCTTCTGGCCAAATTATTCCTTTTACCGGCCTGCAATAGTTCTGTCTCTTAGAATCAGTTTGCCTTGAGCTCTGAAAATTACTTCTTTTCAGTCTTCATTTGAACTGAGGCTGTCTTTCCAACTTTTCACTTCAGGTTTATATGTTCTTTTGGTATGAGATTCATTTCCTGAAGGAAACATAGAAATTGATTTTCTTTGTCTAAACTTAATCCACCAGTCTCTTTTTTGATTGGGGAGTTGAGACCACTGACACTGAGAGTTATTATTTAAAGGTGTTTATTTAATCCTATTATCATATTATTTGTCCAATTCTAGTTTTCAATGTTTTTCTTTTTGTTTAGTTACTCTCCCATTTGAATGCATGCTCCTCACCTTCTCTGTACTACTAGTGGCTTACATGTCTCTGTCTAGGAGTCCCTTAAGTATTTTCTGCAATTCTAATTTAGTGGTCATGCATTATTATAGTATTTCTTTGTCAGGAAAAGCTTTCTTCATTTTTAACTCCACAATCAGCTTTAAAGGCTTGTAAGGAAATCTTGTTGCTGACCTTCTCATGCTCCTATTGCTTTTGCACTGTTGATTGATTAGCACTTAGGGTATGAAATTCCTGTGGATCCCTTTAATAGATTCTGTCTCCTTGTTCTGTGTCCTTGGGTTTGGTTTTATTTGTACATCCTCTTCAGTTTATTCAATATAATATTTGAGGGTCTAAACTTTTTCCACCTTTTTCTGAAAACTTGATCCCCAGCACCACTCAAAGAGACAACAAACTGCAATAATTTTGATAACATACAGACAAATTAGATAATGGCATACAGTAAAAAAAAATATTGACAAAAAACTATTATGCCACCATTAACAGTGGAGAAAAAATAAGTCAAAGACAAAGTGGCCACTGGCAAAATATAAAAGCCAATAAAAGCAACAATATTGTCCTTAAAAAATAAATATGCAGTAATGTTGACTCCAAAATAAATCAAATACTGATATATAATAAATATTTCTGAAAATTGTTCCTATTTATTTCATTTATGAGTATGGCTTCAAGGTGCAACCATTCAGCTATAATGACTTTATCATTCATTATAATTGAGTATAAATGAGGTCGAAAATATATGATAAGTGTTGTAAAATAGGAAGAAAATGTTCAAAGGCAAAAGGGAATTTCATGAGGGGGAGAGGAAAATAAAGAAAGGAAAGAAAAAAATTTGATGATAAGAAGGAAAAAACTGAAGCACAGCTTATACATATGGGAGGTTGGGGGGGGGGTGGAAGGGAGCCCCATGGAATGGGAAAAAATGAGAATCAAGATATATCATGTACAGTGTGACTTCTTTTGCTTTGCAAAAGTTTTTCAGTAGGATGAGATCCCATTTGTTGATTCTTTCTTGTGCTATAGAGGCTTTATTCATAAAGTCTCTGCCTAAGTCAAAGTCTCCAAGGGTTTTACCTAATCCGTTTTCCAGCAGGCGTATTGTTTCTGTTTTAATGTTTAAGTCTCGTATCCATTGTGAGTTTAGTTTTGTGCATGGTGAAAGAGATAGGTCTAGCTTTAGCTTTTGGCAAGATGAAGCCCAGTTTTTCCAGCACCATTTGTTAAAGAGGCTGTCTTTCCTCAATTGAGGATGTTCGGCTCCTTTGTCAAAGATATGGTGGCTTAGAGTATCCGGGGTTGTTTCTGCCTCTTCCAATCTATTCCACTGGTCCTTGGGAATGTTACTTTGCCAGTACCATGCAGTTTTTCATCACAGTGGCTTTATAGCAGAGTTTTAAATTGGGGATTGTAATACCCCCTGCCATGTCATGGTTGCTTAGAATTGCTTTTGCTATTCTAGGTTTCTTGTGGTTTCAGATGAATTCTACTGCCAAAAGACCAACAACAACATGGGAAAAAATATTTACTAGCTGTTTATCAAAGGGCTATATCTACAATATATAAAGAACTTAAACAGATCAGCCTCCCCAAGTTTAAAGACCCAATTCAAAAATGGGCATCTGAAATGAACAGACACTTCTCAGAGGCAGAAGTTAAAGCAGCTAAGAAACATATGAAGAAATGTTCACCATCACCTGTCATTTGAGAGATGCAAATGAAAACAACACTGAGATTTCATCTCACTCCACAAAGAATGGCTGCTCTTACAAAATCAGACAACAATAAACGCTGGTGAGGCTGTGGGGAAAAAGGAACCCTTCTCCACTGTTGGTGGGATTGCAGACTTGTGCAAACATTGTGGAGATCTGTGTGGAGATTTCTCAGAAAACTAGGACTAGGGGTCCCATTTAACCCTGTCATCCCCCTGCTAGGAATATACCCAAAAGAACTTAGAAAATCACAGTGGAAAGACAGATGTGCACCCTTGTTCATAGCAGCTCAGTTCGTGATAGCTCAGTCTTGGAAACAACCCAACTGCCCATCAACTGGAGACTGGATAAAGAAGATGTGTTTTTTTCATAAAACGGAGTACTATTCTGCCATAAAGAATGACAAGATTGATTCATTTATGTGCAAATGGATGCACCTGAAGGACACACTAAGGATTGAAATCAATAGATCACAGATAGGCAAATACTGGATCTTCTCGTTGATGTGAGCACTGGTAGATGCAAATGAGCTCCAGTAGTATGACAATCTTTTTAGAATGGGAAATTTCCAAAGGAAATTTGGTGTGGGGATATAATGAGGGGAAGGAATAAATATGATTCTGAAAGAAAATAAAAGAGCATGTATATAGGAGGTGGGGAGGTGTGGGTGGGGATGTGGGTAAAAATGAGAATTGACTGTGTCATATATTGGTACAAATTCCCCAATGTTATGTGTGTTTGTGAGATGTATGCAAATTGTACCAATAAAGAATGCAATTAAAAATAATAAAAAATAAAAATGCAAAAAAGATATATCATGTACAGACACAAATTCTGAATGATCAATGGAATCATAATATATTCCTAAAAGGTACCAATGCACTCACTTTATTCAAAAAGAAAGGGAAAGCACCAACTTTACCACCATTAATAATAGGAATGTATTCAACAATAACAGTAAAAAGTCGACTAGATAGTTAAAAATTAATAAAGTCTATTAGTAATAAAAATTGATGGTACTAAAGAAGGAACAATGCAAGAACATTTGAAAAAAAAGAAGCTAAGTAGAAAGAAACATCAAATAAAAATCCAACTATATAATAAAAGCAAGTTACTAAAATAAGTAAAAATAAAATAAAATGATAAGAAAATAAGGCTAAGAATAAGGAGTAAATGATAAGGCAAAAGAAACAAATACAAATGAAGAAAAAAAATAAAATGAGCAAAAAATAAAAATGAGAAATGAGTTAGAAAATTCCTCCATGTGTTTGAGGGAGAGGTTTCTTTCCAGAGCATGTAATACTCTGATCTCTCAGAATATCTGTGGTACAGTGAGTCATAACTAAGTGTTCTTTGGTTTCTAAATCCAAGTTTTGCTATGGAAATGTTGAGTGCTATCCTTTTCTCACTGGGTCTTATTCAATGGTATAGTTTCTGCCATAAGTCTACTATGTTCACCCTCATGGTTCTTAATTTCTACAAACCTTTGTCTCTAATAAGCTTAAAGGCTTGAGGTCCTGTGAGAGCATTGGTAGGTCCAGAGACTCATCTGTCCACAAACTCCAGGATATGCCAACTGTCCAAGCCAAATAACATGCAAAATCATGCTACCAATTACTTACAGATTTCACTCCATCTCAGTATGGATTTCCTTCCTTTTTACTGCTCACTTCTCTGCTACTTTTCCCAATAAAAACCTTATAAATTATTTTCTCTGAATTCTGTTTTGTTTCCTTAAGTCAGAAAAATTGTTACAATCTTTTTTTTAAAAACTATTCTCTGTGAGCTTTTCTCCTTCCTAACAATAGGCTAGAGCAGGGTTAATGCTTCCACTCTCTTCTTTCAGGTCATTTATGTGGCTGTTTGTCTCACAATATCTAGAAGTCATTTGTTTCATTTACTTTGTCCTTTTTTTAGTTGAAGGAAATGGGGGAAATCTTATCACTTCCTCAGCCAAATAAAAGGAAAAATATATGGTGAGATAGTTAATGTTTTCCCTTAATTTTAGAAAAGGAAGGAGGATGTCTTGTTTTGCCACTTTTGTTCAATACATTACTTGAGTGTATATTCAGAATAAGAAATATTAAGTAGTGAAAAGGAGAAGTAAAGCTTTTAAGAATTGAAGTGATATATAGTGTAGAAAATCTGAATCATTATGAAAAAAACAATTTTAGGGGTACTAAAACCAGTAGTTTGGCTTGCTTGTATAATACAAGTTAGGTACACAAAAACTAATTGTACTTCTATCCATTAGTCATATACAATTCCAAATAAAAATTAAATAGATAATATAATTTATAATAATATTAAGAACATGAAACATTTCATGCTGAATTTGAAAGTATATCTATAAATTTCCATAATGTAAGCTACTAGACTTTGCTGAAATTAAAAATGATCTAGAAATAGTGAGGAATGCTATGTACACAATTATGAAGACTCACATTACTGTTGTTCTTTTCAAACCAGTCTATAATATGTAATAATCAAAATTTTGTGGCAACCTTTAAAACATAGATGGAAATGGAAAGTATATTAAACCAAATAACTTTCAAAAAGGACAAATATGAGAAACTTACACTGCCAGATTTCAAGGTGCAGAACAGATTCCAGGAAGTTGGATATGCCAGGAATAACAAACATCTGCTTTCCATCTGCTGTGGAAAGCCACAGTAGGCAAACAGCTCAAGAGAGATACACTGTAGACTGTAACCTGCAAAGCCATAGGGGTGAAGCCACTCACACCCTGAGGGATTCACAGAATACCACTAAATGCCAGACATGAAGCTATAGGACTTAATATTTGCCTTGATAACTTTCAGAATTGCTTCATCCAGTTATTGTCTACACTTTAGTCATCTTGAGCCTCAGTAGAAACTTTGTACTTGAACTTTTGAATAATACTTGATCGGTTGAAACTTTGTGAACATTATTGTGTTTTTGTTCATATGCAGGCTAGTCAAATCATTCTAGGGAGAATTACAACCTTATGTTTATTTGGAAATTAAATATGGTTTAGATAATGTATGTGGAGGTCAAGTTGATATGGAGTAGACTGTGATAGTTAAGGTGGTTGTCAATTTGCTTACTTGAGAACTCTTTAGTGGCTTAAAAAAGCACACTTTTAGGTATGCTTGGCAAGAACAAAGTGGTCTCAATACTATATCTGGTCCTTGGCTCCCTCCCCCTCCATCATTATTTCCCTAGTCTGTTTCGTGGGAGACTGTGCCCCACCCCCACATTCTACCACAACATTTCTACCATGAGTCAGGCTGGCTATGCACTAAAACATCTGAAATCCTGACCCAAATTAAATCTGTCCTCTTTAAAGTCGCAGGTGTTGGGTGTTTTCCCCAGCAATGAGAATGCTGACCAATACATTCACAAGCGATTTGTTATTTTTTTCATTGATTCTATTAATTATGATTTGTATGTCAGTGTAATCTTGGTGAGGTAAATATTCTTCTATTATTTAAATTGAAAATGAAATAACTGGCAAATGAGGTAATACTCATTTTCATAAGGTTGTCTCTTGGAAAAAGCAAAACTTGACAGCTCTAAGGGTAACACTTTGATTATAGTTTGAAACATTTTTGAAAAATTGTTTTTGAGGTTTAAATTTTTTAAATCTCACATTTTATGAAAATATACATATTTTAATAAAATGCCTATTGAGTTATTACTTTATTAGCAACTAATTACCTGTAATGTGTGTTGCAATAAATTTATATATTAATGTATATTTTATAAGCCTTTATAGGATCTCATGGAGAGACTGTGTTGAACCTTGGCAGGTATAAGTTATGAATTACTCCAGTTCTTACAACTTGAAAGTCATATAATTAATAATACTCATATTTTTTATAAATTTGAATTACTAATTGTGTTTAAATCTACAGTGGAACAATTAGCTCCTAACTATAGTACTTTTGGCAATCTATTGTGAGAGTGACCAAATATTTATTAACCAAAATTGACAGTTTGTGAGTTCATGGAGTACTTTGAAGTTGCACCTGGTAGATGCATAAACAGACACAATTTTAATATACCATTGACCTATTATCATAGTAGTTATAAATATTACAGAATATGTGTAAACATGTATTCTAAGAATATCCACATATGTACATATTCTAAGATGATTATGTATATACACATATGTACACATAGTATTTAGATTATACACATGTAGGAATACAGTGGATTCTCATTGTATGTGTATGTGTATGCATGTGTGTGCATAGTGATCTTATAAATGTGATCTGTTACTTTTTCCTATGCTGAAAGTTTTATTAGTAGAGTCTTTTGAATATTTCACAATCATCTTTCCTATATTCCTTCACTGTATACCATCTTTCAATATTGGTTTCTTAATTTCCTCCTTAATGTTACAGTGCTACAACAGACTTCAAAGAGCATGGTAGAATG
>PVIC010017530.1:15363-32676 GCA_004025085.1 Thryonomys swinderianus
TGGTCCTCTTGACTCAGTAAATGGAGAGTGTAACCACATGTAAGGTCACAGCTGCCAGGGTTAGGGATCACTGTGCGGTGGGCAGAGCCACAACGGAATTCTCAGCTGCAGCCCAGATGGAGAAGCATTAGGCTAGATTCTCATATCTTAAATACAAGCTTTCAGTGGGCATCTGTAGTAGAAATGACAATTTTGTTCTTTCATCTACAGTTCAATATATGCTGTTATCATGTTTTAGTATTATAAACATTAAAAAGTAAACAATAAAATGTAGTCACACACATTGGGTTTAGGGACAAAAAGAGCACCAAAACATAATAATAACTCACTGAAGTATCCTTTGGGATTAAGATTAGCAATCACTGTGAAAGCAAAAGAAATTTAAGGTCTTAAAAATTTCATTTCTATTGCCAAACTGAATAGATGGAAATAAATCCACTAGACAGAAAAATGTGAAAGAATAAAAAGCCCAGAGAAATGTGTCACTCTCAACATCATTCAGCTGCATTTTTTTACAGTTTAAATTCAGATACCCAACTGACAGAGATTCTGTGATTACATTTGATATAAATACCTTTTATATTTCCTGGTTACTAAAAAAATTCCTTGGAGAGTGTGACTGAATAAATGTTTAGAAAATGGCAAGCATTTCAAATTAACACAGGATTCTTATTTCAAAATGGAACACTAATAATAACCTAGGTGATGTGAATGCTTTTACATTTATTTGGATCCAGTTTGCAAGTGACCCGTGTAAGAAAGACCATATGCCTAAGAAATAGCAGTCAGACACCATGGTGGGCACACAAATTGACTACTGAGCATGTTTATTTCATTGTCCAATGAAAAAAGCAGAGAAGTAAGAAATTTGATCAGTGAACCTATGAATTTAGTATTCAGAGGTACAAATAAATTTTAAAAAGACATGTGTAAGAGTTACTACTGGGAATTTTGTATCAGACAAGTATTGAGTTTTTGTCAATCCACAAAGCACATCCAAAAGTGTACTATAGAAAATGCCTTTTGAGAAGAATCAAGGAAACATGTTAGTTTTTAAATAGCCAAGAAATAGGAAAGAAAATTAAGGGGAAAAAAGAATAGTGCTTCAGAAATGGCCTAGAAAAGAAGGAGTCACAGAATCTGCTTCATGTCACAGAACATATTACCAAATTAGTACAGCAATTTACATAATTATAGCAGTCTTACAAAATCATGTGGCATTCATCACAATGTTAATCTCACTTGCTTATTGGAGACTAAGTGGATGATAACACAATATTTTGGGGGATTGAAAGCATAACATCTCTAAGTGTATTAAGTTAAACAAATAGGTCTATATTTTAATAATTTTCACTGAAGTAGAACTGACATACAAAGAACTGCATATATTTAATAAAATATGTAAAACATTATGAACTTGTATATGTGCACTCTCACTCTGCTCTTCAAAAGTAATTTATTTTGAAAACAACACAAGCTTAATGAAAAACAAATATAATTCAAACAACTTTTTATTGAACTATTAAATTATTAATGGAGTGTTCTAATTATCTTTGTTTCTTACACACAAAGGTTTCTATAAAACTGTTATATAGACATGAAATCAGGTTACCCATATTAGTAACTTGCCACTATTAGCTTCAAAGCTTCAAATCTTACTTTACTTGTACTTGTTTTTCAATAGTGTTATTTTGCCTTATATATAAATAGGAAAGTTTTCCAGTCTAGAATGTTGTTATGTCATTTTAAGTTTTGGCCTAGAAGAGTTCCAGAGTCTTTCTTTTATTTTATTAAATAAGTGATTTTTCATGCTTAAATTGAGGATATGCAGCTTTCATAAAACTTTCACAAATAAAAACATTTTATTTTCATCACATCCTAATAAATGTGTGCTGCCATTTAATAAATACTTGTTAGGCCCAAGTTTTTGGCTGCACAAGTTCTTGTCCTCTTTATCAAAATTTCAACTTATCAATTATATTTTCACAGACATTTTTCCCATTTTATCCATTAGATTATAATCTTTTATTTCCTATCTATTCATCAGTGGCTGTTATATGTTCTATAAAAGCACTGTGGAAATTGAATGAGTAAATATTCAACCACATTAATAACATAATATTTGTTCACATTAATATCGAGCCTGTATTCCATACAGTCAGGTCAGCAAAATCTGTTTCTATACAAAGAAAAACAGAGACTGAGAAAAAAATCAACAGTATTTTTCACAGAAAGAGCATTATGGAAGATGGAGGGAAACAAAGTGACTGAAAAGGTGAAAGAAACTAAGTACATGTGAAAGAGTGTGTTTCTGTATAAGGCAAAGTGAATATAAGTTTCCTTTTGGGAAGAATCCTTTCTGTCATCTCTTGTATTTTGCTTTGTTTTGTTCTACAATTTATTGCATCTACAATTTGCTCTCTTCATTAAAGTTTTACTTTCCTCTTTGTACCTATTCATCTCTTTCAGTGAACATGTAGGCAGAAATCACATCCTTAGGTTAACTTTGTTTTTAGCGAAACAATATTAGAGTAGCAGTTAAAACTTCCAGTCATAGAAAAAAATAGTTGAAGGATGAAATTTTGGTTGTGCCCTGTTGCGACTAGAATATTCTGTAAAGGTCAGTATCCTTTCCTATAATAACACATATAAAGCTCTTAGTATGGTGCCTGGAAGATAACAGGAAAATTTAATATTAGTTGCTAATTTTGGTGCTCAAACCAAATCATTTACAATGTGTCTTTTAAAAATGTCATTGATTAGATAGAAATCTTCACTTTTGTTTTTAGATGACACTGACCATGGGACTGAGAACTGTGTGTCCATTTAAATGAAAATGTTACTCAAAAATTAACTTCACAGTCCAGGATCTCAGATTCATTATCAACAGATTTCACATCATCCTGGTTGCTGAGCCATGGACCTCCACATGCATGATTATTGCTAGATACTCTTTTCTGGTTAGGTTATTTCACACTGTGATGAAGCCAGGGGAAGGAAAGTAATGCAAAATTTCAAGAAATTTAAAATGAGAGGAAGAGAATTCCATGTTCACATTACACACCAATGATCAGATGCCTGTGCCAATGTACACGGTCATCTTTTAATCTGATAGATCTTCCTCTTCAAGTTGTACAGCAAACATAATAAGTGTGCATGAAATTCACAGGGATAACAGTATTCCTCACTCAGTAGTTGAGGTGAGGTGAACACGCGAGTTGTTTTTGTTTTTCTACTTCCTTTGGGAATGTTTGAATTTCACACGACAGTGCTTGGCAAATGAAAATGTCTCTGGTTTCCCATTAATAGCACAATGTGTTATATTACAAATAGCTTGATTTTTACTCGTTTCTTTTTCTGGCTCATAGATTATGTATTACAACTATTTGATGTGTGCTGTTGGCCTGTTTAGGATAGAAAAACAGACATTTATGAGTAGACTTATGAGAGAATTCAGAGGTAGAGTAAATACTACAACCAAATACACAGCATCAAATCCTCTAAAAATAAGAACTCTGTGTGGCAAAGTAATACTCCATTTTATTAAAAAACACATCTTTATCCACTCTCCAGTTGATGGACATTTGGGTTGTTTCCAAGATTGAGCTATCACGAACTTAGCTGCTATGAACAAAGGTGTACATCTGTCTTTCCAATGTGATTTTTAAAAATTCTTTTGGGTATATTCCTAGCAGGGGTATAGCAGGGTCAAATGGGACCCCTAGTCCTAGTTTTCTGAGAAATCTCCAAACAGATCTCCACAATGGTTGCAAAAGTCTGCAATACCACCAACAGTGGAGAAGTGTTCCTTTCTCCCCAAGCCACACCACCATTTATTGTTGGTTGATTTTGTAATAAAGACCATTCTTTTTGGAGTGAGATGAAATCTCAGTGTTGTTTTCATTTGTATCTCTCTAATGACCAGTGATGTTGAATATTTCTTCATATGCTTCTTGGCTGCTTTGACTTCTGCCTCTGAGAAGTGTCTGTTCATTTCAGATGTCCCTTTTTGAATTGGGTCTTTAAACTTGGGGAGGCTGATCTGTTTGAGTTCTTTATATATTGTCGATAATAGCCCTTTGATACACAGCTAGTAAAGATTTTTTTCCCATGTTGTTGGTTGTCTTCTAGCAGTGCCAGATATTTCTTTTGCTGTGCAGAAGCTTTTCAGTAGAATGAGATCCCATTTGTTGATTCTTTCTGCTAGTTCTTGTGCTATAGGGGTTTTATTCATAAAGTCTCTGCCTAAGCCAATGTCTCCAATAGTTTTACCTAGTCAGTTTTTCAGCAGGCTTATTGTTTCTGTTTTAATGTTTAAGTCTCGTATCCACTGTGAGTTTAGTTTTGTGCATGGTGAAAGAAATAGGTCTAGCTTTAGCTTTTGGCAGGCTAAAGCCCAGTTTTTCTAGCAACATTTGTTAAAGAGGCTGTCTTTCAAAGTAGCTTCTTTGAAAGGATAAATAAGATTGACAGGCCCTTAGCCAACCTTATCAAACAAAGGAAGGAAAAGGCTCAAATCCATGGTATAAGGAAAGAAAATGGGGAAATCAACACGTACCCAGAGGAATTCCAAAGGATCATAAACACATACTTCGAAAATCTGTATTCCAAAAAGATGGAAAACCTAGAAGAAATGGAAAGATTCCTAGACACATATGAACTTCGAAAGTTGAATGAAGAGGATATAAAAATGTTAAACAACCCAATATCAATCTGGGAAATTGAAAATGTACTTAAAAACCTAACAACAAAGAAAAGCCCTAGTCCTGACGGCTTCACTGCTGAATTCTACAAAACTTTTAAAGAAGAGTTAATACCAGCACTTCTCAATCTCTTTAATGAAATTGAAAGGGAAACAGTACTCCCCAAACCATTCCTTAGAGCAACCATCACCTTGATTCCAAAGGCAGGGAAAGATCCCAGTGAAAAGGAAAACCACAGGCCAATTTCTCTAATGAACACTGACAAAAATAATCCTCAATAAAATACTGGCAAACAGAGTACAGAGAGTTATGAAGAAAATTATACACCTGCTCAAGTTAGATTTATCCCAGGGATGCAAGGCTGGTCCAACATATGTAAATCAATCAATGTAATACACTATATTAACAGAATCAAGGAAGAAAACCATATTATTAACTCAATAGATGCAGAAAAAGCATCTGACAAATCCAACACCCATTTATGATCAAAACCCTACAGAGAATTGGAATCAATGGACTTTATCTCAATTTAATACAAGCTATTTATGAGAAACCAACAGCCAGCATCATACTCAATGGGCAAAAACTGAAACCTTTTACACTAAGGTCAGGAACAAGACAAGGATGCCTGCTGTCACCACTCTTGTTCAGTATAGTGCTGGAAACATTAGCCATAGCAATCAGGCAGGGCAAAGATATAAAAGGAATAAAGATAGGAAAGGAAGAATTTAAACTGTCATTATTTGCTGATGATATGATACTCTATCTAGAGGATCCTAAAAACTCAGCCAAAAGTCTGCTAGACTTAATTACCAAATTTCGTAGTGTTGCTGCATACACGGGCAATGCTCAAAAATCAATAGCCTTTGTCTACACAGACAACAGACTCACTGAAAGAGAAATTGGGGAGTCACTCGCTTTCACAGTAGCACCCAGAAAAATAAACTATCTAGCAATCAACCTAACAAAGGAAGTGGAAGATCTCTACTCTGAAAACTATAGGACTCTGAAAACTGAGATAGAAAAGGAGACCAGAAAGTGGAAAAATATCAGTGTTCTTGGGTAGGAAGAACGAACATCATCAAAATGGCTATACTCCCACAACTACTATACAGATTCAATGCAATTTCAACTGAATTTCCAACAGTATACTTCAGAGAGCTAGAGAAAATAATACAAAAATTCATCTGGAAGCACAAGAAACCTAGAATGGCAAAAGCAATTCTAAGCAACCACGACATGGCAGGGCGGTATTACAAACCCCAATTTAAACTCTAGTATAAAGCCGCTGTGATAAAAACTGCATGGTACTGGCAAAGGAACAGACCTGAGGACCAGTGGAATAGATTAGAAGATCCAGAAACAACTCCAGATACACTAAGCCACCTTATCTTTGACAAAGGAAGCAAACATCCCCAATGGAGGAAAGACACCTCTTTAACAAATGTTGCTGGAAAAACTGGGCTTTAACTTGCCAAAAGCTAAAGCTATACCTATCCCTTTCATCATGCACAAAACTAACCTCACAATGGATATGAGACTTAAACATTAAAACAGAAACAATAAGCCTTCTGGAAAACAGGCTAAGTAAAACTCTTGGAGACATTGGCTCAGGCAGAGACTTTATGAATAAAACCTTTATTGAACAAGAACTAGCAGAAAGAATCAACAAGTGGGATCTCATCCTACTGTGAACCTTCTTCACAGCAAAAGAATTCACTAGCACTGCTAAAAGAGAACCAACAACTTAGGAAAATGTCTTTACTAGCTATGTATCAGACAAAGGGCTATTATCTACAGTATATAAAGAACTCAAACAGATCAGCCTCCCCAAGTTAAAAGACCCAATTCAAAAATGGGCATCTGAAATTAACAGACATTTCTCCGATGCAGAAGTCAAAGCAGCCAAGAAGCATGTGAAGAAACGTTCCACATCACTGGTCATTTGAGAGATGCAAATCAAAACAACACTAAGATTTTTTCTCACTCCACAAAGAATTGCCACTATTACAAAGTCAACCAATAATAAATGTTGGTGTGGTAGTGGGGAGAAAGGGACCCTTGTCCACTGTTGGTGGGATTGTAGACTTGTGCAACCATTGTGGAGATCTGTGTGGAGATTTCTCAGAAAACTAGGACTAGGGGTCCCATTTGACCCTGCTATCCCCACTGCTGGGAATACACTGAACCAAATTTAAATAATCACATTGGAGGGCCAGAGGGTTAGCTCAGCGCTTCCAGCACCTGCCTCGCAAGATCAAGGTTCTGAGTTCGATCCCCGGTGACCACATACAATGTTCGCCGTGGAGACTCATGCCCACCAACAATCAATACCACATACCACAGTGTCGCACATGGTGGCTCATGCCTGTAATCCCAGCACTCAGAAGGCAGAGACAGGAGGATTGCTGAGTTCAAGGCTTGCCTGGGCCACATAGTGAGCTCAGAGCCAGCCTGAACAACAAAGCGAGACCCTGTTTCAAAAAAGAAAAAAAAAATCACATTGGAAGACAGATGTACACCCTTGTTCATAGCAGCTCAGTTCGTGATAGCTCAATCTTGCAAACAACCCAAATGCCCATCAACTGGAGACTGGAAAAAGGAGATTTTTTTTTAATAAAATGGAGTATTATTCTGCCATTAAGAATGAGAAGATTGATCCATTTATGTGCAAACGGAGACCCCTGGAGGACATACTAATAAATGAAATAAATAAATCACAGATAGGCAAATACCAGATCTTCTCTTTGACCTGAACACCTGTAGAAGAAAATGAGCTCTAGAAAGTATGACAGCTTTTATAGATGGGAAATTTTCATAGGAAATTTGGTGTGGGTATGTAATTAGGGGAAGGAATAAATATGATTTAGAAAGGAAATAAAAGAGTATGTACAAAGTGGGTGGAGAGGTGAAAGTGCATAAGGATATGTGTAAAAACGAGAATTAACTTGTGTCATATACTGGTACAAATTCCCTAATATTATGTTTGATTTTGAGATGTATATAAATTGTACCAATAAAGAATTCAATTTAAAAATTTTGAAAAAAATGTAGCACCTGTACATGAGATATAATTTTAGCATTATGGTAAAATGTATTAAAAATAGTGTTGATTTGCAAGACAGAGTTTGAAAACATTAATTGAATTTATTGAGTCCAGATTACTTATTATTTGAAACCACCTCTCTTTTTGTAGAAAACATAGTTTGTTTCATTATAGTTTTGGGCACCAAGAGAGGTTATTGAGAAAATACTCTCAAAAGCAGAAAGATATAAATTACCCAGTACTTATGGTTCCTCATTTGGAACAGAGCTATTTTGGCTATATATCTTATAGTTATTGAGATGTTTAAATGGAGTGACTTCTGTAAGGGATATCTTCATGGCACACCACACATCTACAGGAAATATTTGTTTACTAGTTCTTGTAGGATTTACCCATGCAGAAATTACAGTTTTATTATTTTGTGGGTAAATCCTAGATAAATTTATTAGCAGGAAACACATTTTTAAGAGTTGAAAGGAAATTTTTTTATGAATCTGGAAAGCATACATCCCAAATATTTCCTGATTGTCTATCATACTAGAGTAATTATGTAGCTTGGGATTCTTCCATGTAAATTAAAACACTTACCTTCCAAATAGCCTCGTCAGATAACTATGCATTAGTGATATGCTAAACAGTACAGAATATTAAAATTTTAGTAATTATTAAGCTTTTAATAGAGAATTGAAAATTATGCCCATTGTTTATATAGTAAGGATTTCAAATAAAAATTAGGTATAATATACAGAAAGATACCCTACTTTTTTTTAGTTTCTTTTTATCTTTATTTGTGCATTGCATATACACATCATGATCACACTCAGTACTGGGAATGTGTACCAGTATATGACATGATTTAATTCGCATTTTCCTCATTTGCCTACCCATCCCACAAACCCCCACCCCCTAAATACATAAGCTTTTTTTCCTCTACTTTTAAGAGAGACTCCTAAAATTCCCTGTAGCCTTGCTTCCCCAAAATAACTTCTTGTCTGTATTTTGAGCAGTTTCCACATCTCCTAGGGAGGCTTAACAATGACTCCTGTTAATCTGAGGGAGAGAGCATATAAAATTCAATTATTAAAGAGCTCTGTTCTGTAAAGAAGCAAGACAAAATATAGTATAATAAAAATAAAGAGAAGTTTGTAGTGAACCAGAAGGTTTTGAGCTCTTTATCAGGTATAGTGGGCTCATTTTTTTTTTTTTTTAGTAAAGTTATTTTAGAGATCTTGTGTAACTTTATCATAGAGAAAGGGCACTTTTCCTTGATATTCTCAAACACAAAATGCAAGGAATGTTAAAGTGGATTGTACAAAAGTGCTTGTGTACCTGAGAAAATTTCCTAAGTCAAGCACACATCTGAAGCCTTATTTCTCCTTCTTTAAGAGGACTATTCCAAATTTGCAATGAAGCATAGGTTTGAGACTCAGGCTGCTACAAAGACCAACAGAGTCCCCAGGATGGCTCCATTTGCTGGATGATGGGCTGACACCTTGGTGACCGGCTGATTATATTGGACCAGTTCCATAATGGAAGGGACTGGCAGAAACATTTATTCTGGGTGTGGATTTGCCTTCCATACACATAATTCTTCTGCAAGAGCCACCATCCATGAACTTATTTAATGCCTTGGCATTCCACGCAGCATCGCTTCTGATCAAGGAATGCATTTCACAGCGAGAGAAATGAGACAATGGGCACATGCTCATGAAGTTAACTTATCTTATCATTTTTCTTTCCCACTCAGAAGCAGCTGGATTTAGAGAAAGGTGGAATGGCCCATTGAAGATTCAGCAGGAGAACAGAGGGGTGGAAAAGTCTTGCAGGTTTAGGACAAGGTTCTTCCCAATGTTGTATATGCCCTAAATCAGCCATGACCATGACTATATGGTACTGTCTTCATAGCCAGAATCCACAGGTCCAGTGATCAAGTGATAGAAATGGGAGGAGTATCATGCACTGTTCCCCCTAGTGACCCACTAGCAAAATTTTTGCTTCCTATTCCAGAGACCTTATACTCCATTGGCCTCAAACTCTTATTTCCACATGGAGAAAGGCTATACTAGGAAGCACAATAATTGCCTTGAACTAGAAGCTTAGACTCCCCCTAGTCATTTTAGAACCTCCATGCCTCTGAGTAAACAAGCTAAAGAAGAAGTTATGGTGTTGGCTGGGCCAATTGACCTAAAGTATTAAGGGGAAATTGAACTATTACTTCACAATGTAGAAATATGCTTCCTTTGTAATAAATGTTGATAGAATTAATAGTAGTTCTTAAGTGTTGTCAAACCCATACTATGATGTTTGATTTGTGAAATGGTATTTCCCAAAGAAAAACTTGTCTCCTCTACTGGGGAAGGAATTTGTGTATTTCTGTTTTTACAGGATAGTTGTAGTATGTTAAGCATAATTATGAACTTTCTGGTTTATCTGGAGACCAAATATGATTCCAGGAAATGTAACTGTTTGTGAAATTGAGAGAATTTGAAATGTCCAGCTAATTGGTTTAGCATCATTCTGGGTATGAATGATGCATTTACTGAAGAGGGAAGGGCTGCTCTGGGTGTGAGTGGCACAAGCCAAGAGACTTGCAATCTGGATGGAATAAAAAGGGAAAGATGAAAGATTCATTTCTACTTCTCCAGAGGAGCCTCAGTCTTCAATTCTTTAAATGTTCAACTCAAGGCTTCTAGCACAGACTTCACCCTTCCAGTATAAACTTCTCAGCCACATTCATAAACATTCTTTGTGTTAAATTATCTACCCAGCCCAAATAAAATCAATAGTTTTTAACTATTGTAATCAATAGTTCATAAACTTCAAAGACGGTTTTGATAGAAACTCCTGATGTTTGTCATACATCAAACTTAAATAACCTAGAAAAATGTGAAATCTGAATCTTAATTTTGTAAAGGAGCTTTCATGTAGAAAACCAGTGACAGAAATAAAACCTATGGTTGAAGATTTTAGTTCCACATACAGATTAACTTTTTGAAAAGAAAAGCAACTATTATTAACTAAATCATAGATGAACAGTTTTGGAAAAAGTGAGTCCTCTATGGATAATATTCTGGAAGTCAGTAAGACAAGGGTGTTACAAAAAGTGATCCAGAGCCTGGCTCATGCCTGTAATCCCAGCACTTGTGAGGCAGAGGCAGGAGGATTGTTGAGCTCAAGGCTTGCTGGGCTACATAGTGAGCTCAGGGCCAGCCTGATCTACAAAGTGAGACCCTGTCTCAAAAAAAAAAGTGATCCAGAAATAGATGGGGATAGAAAAGATGCCAAATATAAGCCTATAGCTATGGAGCAAGTGTCAATTTCTTCTTGCTTGTCAAGAAGTTGGTGGAGGGTTAGTGAAAAGGAGGCTACAAGGGTGTCATGGATTGAATACTTGTTTTTCCTTCTTCCCCCCAAATTCATCTGTCAAAGCGTGATCCCCAAATGATAATGTTTTGGGGTACAGCATTTGGGAGGTGACTCATGAGGGTAAGGCCTTCATAAGTGAGATTAATGCCAGGGGACAGATGATGCTAGGGAACTTGCTCTTGTCTGCTTTCTTCCATGTAGGGATATACTGGAAAAGTAGCCATCTGCAAACCAGGGAACAGGACTTTCCCAGACACCAGATCTGTTCACAGCTTATTATTGGACTCCCAACCTTCGAACCAGTGACATATCAGTGTTTGTCATATAAGTTCCTGTCTTAACTGTTTCCTTGTCTTGAGATGCGATAATTAACACCTACAACTAAAAGGAGGAAAGATTTATTTAAGTTCAGGTTTGTAGAGCTTTCAGTCCAGAGGTAGAAGTCTCCAAGGCAGAAAAGTGTGGCAGATGCATAGGCCAGAGAAGAATGAGCTCCTCGTGTGGCAGCAGCAAGCAAGCAAAATCAAATGAAGTAGGAGATAGCAGTTCCCTTCCATGCCACAGCCCCAATGACCCACTTACTCCCAGCATCACCTTTAATTATGAACAATCTACTTGTGCGTATCACACACCCATCATCCAACCACCTCTTAAAATCTCAACCTATAAGCACATGAGGCTTTGGGAAGACATCTAAATATAAACTATACCAACAATAACATAAATACACCATACACACACACACACACACACACACACACACACACACACACACACATATATATATATATATATATATATATATATATATATATATATATATAAACATAGATAGACAATGTATGTGCCTATTTGTCATAGAAGTCCATACTAATACATGGGGTATACAAAAATCTCATATGAAAGGGCACTGAGTGAAGGAAAAGAAAACAAGAAAAGTAAAATAGTGGATATGAAGATAAGCTAGCAAGTTCACAATGACATTCAATTAGAGACTATTTCCTTGCTTTGCTCAGAAATCAACAGAATCTGGAAATACTTTCATCACATTTTTTAGCACATTTTTATGGAAGAATCATTTGAGCCAGTGTTACAGTCAGTTCTCTGCTTAACTTCCAAAGCTTTCTCTCTCTGGGTGAGTTTTTTCTTAACCTGGTTGATTTTCTCAAGAAAAAGGAAACAAGTTTGCCAGTAATGCCCCTTAAATGTATCTTACTTAAGTTTTGTCAGAAAATATTTGTCTACTTGTTTTCTTGTTTAAAAACAAAAGTTAAAAGACAATTTTTCAGGTTCCCTTCTAATTATTAAACTCTTCTTCGTCTGAAGCAGCATTATTTTAAATTTGAATACATTCCCTACATTTGCCAATGTAATATGATTTTTTTTTCAGAATATCTATTACACTTAAAGGAGAGAATAGAATTTATACTGACACAAAATAGTGCTCATAAACAGATTTTGTTACTTAAAGAATATCAAATTCTTAATTAAAAGCTGAGGCAGTAGGGAACAAATTTATGAACATAACATTGTACAGTATCATCTACAAACTTATTTAAAAATATCAGGTGCCTGAGTATAGTCTAGATTTTATAAACTAGAATTGCCATTATCATTTAGTATTTTCAACCTTTCCCATTATAGTTTTATATTGAAATACTTGTTCCAAATGCATACTCTGGTCTAATAATTGGAAACTGGTGAAAAGAACAATCATATTGAACTCCTAATTTCTACCATGTGTAAGTTAATAGAGAATAAGAAGTGTAAAGTGAGGCGCCAGGGGGTTCATAGGACTTCCAGGTAAAACAAATGAGATTTCATTAGGCTTACAGATACAATTTTTGCCCATGTGTCAAGGGATAAGAGGAGAGGTGATTTGAGTGTCTTATTAAATGGGCATGTTTAGTTCAGCAATATTACTCATCTCTCAGCTTTTTAATCTGCCAGGAGAGGGGTACCATTTGCACTTGTGAACTGTATATAATTATGGTGATCCAGATTTCAGTTTATAATGAATCTTCATCACAGTCTGTTCATATTATTTTTTATTTTCTAATTTCTCTAAGTGGAGAGACACCAAACCGAATTGGTCTTTGATTCTGGCTGAGTAGAATACAGAAGTCTGTAAAATATGTGGTACATACATTTATATATTTCAGTCACACATTTTCTCTGGGTTTTATGATTTGGATGATAAGAAAATATCACTCAAGATAAATAAATGAACATAGTTCACATCTTACTAATTATTTTTTAATTGAATTCTTTATTGGTAAAATTTATATACATCTCAAAATCACATATAACATTGGGAAATTTGTACCAGTATATGATACAAGTTAATTCTCATTTTTTTTTGAGACAGGGTCTCCTTTATAGTTCAGGCTGGCTCCGAGCTCACTATGTAGCCCAGGCAAGCCTAGAACTCAGCAATCCTCCTGCCTCTGCTTCCCACGTGCTGGGATTACAGGCCTGAGCCACCATGGCCAGCACAGTTAATTCTCATTTTTACCCATATCCCTACCCACCCACCCCTACTCCCCCCTTTATACATGTTCTTTTATTTACTTTCTGTATCATATTTATTCCTTCCCCTCATCACATTCCCACACCAAGTTTCCTATAGAAATATTCCACTCTATAAAAGCTGTCCTACTTTCTAGAACTCATTTGCATCTACAGGTGTTCATGTCAAAGAGAAGATCCGGAAATTGTCTATCTGTGATCTATTGATTTCACTTATTAGTATATCCTCCAGATGTCTCCATTTGCACTAAATAGATCGATCTTGTCATTCTTTATGGCAGAGTAATACTCCGTTTTGTAAAAAAAAAACCACATCTTCTTTATCCATTCTCCAGTTGATGAACAATTGGGTTGTTTCCAAGATTGAGCTAACACAAACTGAGCTGCTATGAACAATGGTGTACATCTGTCTTTCCAATGTGATTTTTAAATTATTTTTGGTATATTCCTAGCAGGGAAATAGCTGGGTCAAATGGGAACCCTAATCCTAGTTTTCTGAGAAATCTCCACACAGATCTACACAATGGTTGCACAAGTCTGCAATACCACCAACAGTGGAGAAGTGTTCCTTTCTCCCCACAGCCACGCCACCATTTATTGTTGGTTGATTTTGTAATAAAGACCATTCTTTGTGGAGTGAGATGAAATCTCAGTGTTGTTTTCATTTGCATCTCTCGAATGACCAGTGATGTTGAACATTTCTTCTTATGTTTCTTGGCTGCATTGACTTCTGCCTCTGAGAAGTGTCTATTTCAGGTGCCAAGTTTTGAATTGGGTCTTTAAACTTGGGGAGGCTGATCTGTTTGAGTTCTTTATATATTGTCGATAATAGCCCTTTGTCTGATACACAGCTAGGAAAGATTATTTTTCCATGTTGTTGGTGGTCTTCTAGCAGTGCCAGTGACTTCTTTTGCTGTGCAGAAGCTTTTCAGTAGAATGACATCCCATTTATTGATTGTTTCTTCTAGTTCTTGTGTTATAGAGGTTTTATTCATAAAGTCTCTGCCTAAGCCAATGTCTCCAAGAGTTTTACCTAGTCTGTTTTCCAGCAGGCTTATTGTTTCTGTTTTAATGTTTAAGTCTCATATTCATTGTGAGTTTAGTTTTGTGCATGGTGAAAGAGATAAGTCTAGTTTTAGCTTTTGGCAGGCTAAAGCCCAGTTTTTCCAGCACCATTTGTTAAAGAGGCTGTCTTTCTTCCGTTGGGGATGTGTGGCTCCTTTGTCAAAGATAAGGTGGCTTAGTGTATCCAGAGTTGGTTCTGGGTCTTCCAATCGATTCCACTCTTCCTGGGGTCTGTTACTTTGCCAATACCATGCAGTTTTTTATCACAGTGGCTTTACATTAGAGTTTTAAATTGGGGATTGTAATAGGCCCTGCCATGTCGTGGTTGCTTAGAATTGCTTTTGCTATTCTAGGTTTCTTGTGTTGAATTTTTGTATTATTTTCTCAAAAATTCAGATGAATTTTTGTATTATTTTCTCTAGTTCTGTGAAGTATACCATTGGAATTTCAATTGGAATTGCATTGAATCTATATAGTTGTTGTGGGAGTATAGATATTTTGACAATGTTGGTTCTCCCGACCCAGGAACAAGGGATATCTTTCCACTTTCTGGTTTTCTTTTCTATCACAGTTTTCTGATTCCTATAGTTTTCAGAGCAGAGATCTTTCACTTCCTTTGTTAGGTTGCTTACTAGATATTTCATTTTTCTGGGTGCTACTGTGAAAGGGATTGATTCGCCAGTATCTCGTTCAGTGAGTCTGTTATTTGTGTAGACAAAGGCTGTTGACTTTTTAAAATTTTAATTGAATTCTTTATTGGTACAATTTAAATACATCTCAAAATCACGTATAATATTGGGAAATTTGTACAGTATACGACACAAGTTAATTCTCATTTTTACCCATATCCCTACCCACCCACACCTCCTCACCCCCTTTATACATGCTCTTTTATTTTCTTTCCGTATCATATTTATTCCTACCCCTCACCACATTCCCACACCAAGTTTCCTATAGAAATTTTCAACTCTATTAAAGCTGTCATACTTTCTAGAGGTCATTTGCATCTATAGGTGTTCATGCCAAAGACAAGATCTGGAAATTGTCTATCTGTGATCTATTGATTGCACTTATTAGTATATACTCCAGGTGTCTGCATTTGCACCTAAATGGATCGATCTTGTCATTCTTTATGGCAGAGTAATACTCCAATTTATAAAAAAAAAAAACACATCTTCTTTATCCACTCTCCAGTTGATGGACATGTGGGTTGTTTCCAAGATTGAGCTATCACGAACTGAGCTGCTATGAACAAGGGTGTACATCTCTTTTTCCAATGTAATTTTAAAAATTATTTTTGATATATTCCTAGCAGGGGGATAGCCAGGTCAAATGGGATCCCTAGTCCTAGTTTTCTGAGAAATCTCCACACAGATCTCCACAATGGTTGCACAAGTCTGCAATCCCACCAACAGTGGGGAAGGTTTCCTTTCTCCCCACAGCCACGCCACCATTTATTGTTGGTTAATTTTGTGATCACGGCCATTCTTTGTCGAGTGAGATGAAATCTCAGTGTTGTTTTCATTTGCACCTCTCAAATGACCAGTGATGTCGAACATTTCTTCATATGTTTCTTGGCTGCTTTGACTTCTGCCTCTAAGAAGTGTCTGTTCATTTCAAATGTCCACTTTTGAATTGGGTCTTTTAACTTGGGGAGGCTGACCTGTTTGAGTTCTTTATATACTTTAGATAACAGCACTTTGTCTGATACACAGCTAGCAAAGATTTTTTTTCCATGTTGTTGGTTCTCTTCTAGCAGTGCCAGGGACTTCTGTGGCTGGGAAGAAGCTTTTCAGTAGAATGAGATCCCATTTATTGATTCTTTCTGCTAGTTCTTATGTATAGAGGTTTTATTGATAAAGTCTCTGCATAAGGAAATGTCTCCAAAAGTTTACCTAGTCTGTTTTCCAGCAGGCTTATTGTTTCTGATTTATTGTTTAAGTCTCGTATCCACTGTGAGTTTAGTTTTGTGCATGGTGATAGAGATAGGTCTAGCTTTAGCTTTTGGTAGGCTAAAGCCCAGTTTTTCCAGCACCATTTGTTAAAGAAGCTGTCTTTCTTCCATTGGGGATGTTTGGCTCCTTTGTCAAAGATAAGGTGGCTTAGTGTATCCGGAGTTGGTTTTGGGTCTTGTAATCTATTCCACTAGTCCTCGTGTCTGTTACTTTGCCAGGACCATGCAGTTTTTATCATAGCGACTTTATAGTAGAGTTGTAAATTGGGGATTTTAATACCCCCCTGCCATGTTGTGGTTGCTTAGAATTGCTTTTGCTATTCTAGGTTTCTTGTGTTTCCAGATGAATTTTTGTACTATTTTCTCTAGTTCTGTGAAGTATACCATTGGAATTTCAATTGGAATTGCATTGAATCTGTATAGTAGTTGTGGGAGTATAGCAATTTTGACAATGTTGGTTCTCCCGACCCAGGAACAAGGGATATCTTTCCACTTTCTGGTTTCCTTTTCTATCTCAGTTTTCAGAGTCCTATAGTTTTCAGAGTAGAGGTCTTTCACTTCCTTTGTTAGGTTGATTCCTAGATATTTCATTTTTCTGCGTGCTACTGTGAAAGTGATTGACTCCCCTATTTCTTTTTCAGTGAATCTGT
>PVIC010017531.1:0-32634 GCA_004025085.1 Thryonomys swinderianus
TTGCATCCATCCAGTTGTCCATTTACTAAACAGGGTTTATGTTGCTCCTGTATATCAGTTACAATGTCAGAGGCTTAGATTCCCAAGGCAAGGGAGACCCAGAACATTTCATGGAACTCAAAATCCAGGGAGAGAAAGAAATACATAAACTGTTCATTATCTAGTAATATAGAATAAATAATAATTTTAAAATATCCAACTTCATCACAAGACCACCAACTGAGCCCAAAGGAGCTCCTTGGAAATGACAAGGTCTTACTAGTGGACATAGTTAGGAGGCATAAAAAGTGTAGAGGAAAGATAAGGTCAAGTAGTAAAAAACTCATAAGACAGTCTGAAGACTTAACAAGAGACATAATTTGAGGTCATAGTGAGGAAAATGAAAAGCCTTCTTGAAAATCTTAAACTAAGCCTATGAGAAGTAATTGAATAGGTCAGACCTGACATGGGTTGGGTCTGAATCTCAAAATCAATCACCAAAACCATGTTTCAGATATATTTGAAGGAGATAAGTATAGAAACAAGGTAAGAGCTAAAGATCATTTCAGTACTCCAGGGAAGAGATGAATGTCTTCTCTTTGATAGTAATGGAGTTAGAACACAGGTGCCAAACATGTTGGCTTGCCTAAGTGTCTTTGAGTGGAGAGGAATTGTTTTAGGCCACACATAATATATATATATATATATATATATATATATATATATATATAGAGTAAGTTTATAAGTAAGTTTGTTTCCATATATATATATATATATAAACTTATTTTTTACATTCTTACTATAACATTTCCAGTATTAGCAATGCTGTACAAGATAACAATGTTATGAGCAGAAAACAATTTGCTACATTTTTGTACTTCATATACCACAGCTGCTAAATAATTATTTTTACTTATTAATTTTATGAAATAACAAGTCCCAGTTTTATAATTAAGAAATCACTCATGTCCATTTAATAAGAATACATCTCTGGCTGTATAGGTACACACACGTGTAGGTATGTTGACATACTATTACTGGTAATCACTGCATTTTGCTCACCAAGCTGTTATGGTACGTGATAGAAATGGGGTGCAAGAGGCAGAGTTAGTGCTGCGCTGCACCGTTCCCTAAACAGAGTTCTGCTATCCCCTGGTGCTTCTATCCTCAGGCACTTGCAATCCAACTGCTTCAAAAAGCACCAAAAGCAATGGAATGCATGTGCAAGAAACGATGACAGTGCGTTTTTACTATACTAAAATTTTATAATTATAAACACATACCATATTTTTATCTCACTTTGAATGCCATAATTTAGTCATTTTAAGCATAGTATCAATGGTTTTAATAAACTTACAGAATTGTGCAACATAACCAACTCAAATGTTAGAACACTGTTCTCTTGTGACCACTCCCAAACCCAACCTCAAGCATTGATTTAGTTCCTTTCTATATATTTAAATTTTCTGTAGCTATTACCCAAATGAAACTATGCAACGTCTGTTGGTTTTTGTGCCTTTTCACTTAGCATAAAGTTTTTGAGACTCCTCTATGTTGTAGTGTGATGTACCAGTGGTTTGTTTCATTTTATTGCTGAAAAGTATTTCATTATATACATATACCAGAGTTTGTTTATACATTAAACAGATTTGGTTTATCCATTAACTAGCTTGTATGGTACCAATTTAGGGATACTATGAATAATACTTTACAAACAATCACATGTAAATATGTGTGACTGTATACTTATTTCTCATGACTACATAAATAAGATAGTTTGGTAAGTTTATATTCAATAATTTAAAAAAAAAACTTTTCTTGTACTTTACATTTTCCCCCAGTCATTTGTGAGGAGTCCAATTCTGCCACATGTGCATCGGTATATGACAAAATGTCTTTTTTTTTTTTTTTTTGAGGTACTGGGATCAAACTTGGGCCTCTGTGTGCCCAAGGTTGGAGCAGTACCACTTGAGCTAAATCCCCAGCCCAAAAATGTCATATTTTGTAATTTGCTTACTCATTTACTGATGCTGGTAATTGAACTCAGCCTCCTATGCATGCTAAACATGTGTTCTACTACTAAGTATAAATTCTTTATTATAGATATACTAGTATGTTAGTATTAACTACCACACTGTGGCTTAATTTTAATTTCCCTAATTATTTATAATGTTTTGTATTTTTATGTATTTCCCATGCCATTCATAGGACTTCTTTAGAGAACTATTCATTCAAATCTTTTGTTCAAAAAAATTTTAAATTCTTATGAAGTCCAATTCATTTGTTTTCTATTAGAGATCTTGTATTTGATATCTTATTTAAGGAAATTTTTACTGGAATCTCAAAAATGGTTTCTCATATGATTTCTTCTAGAAGCTTCATATTTTTAGCATTACATTTAGGTCTATGATCTATTTTGAGTTAATTTTTAAGTAGGCATGGCTGGAATTTATTTATTTTGCATATGATGTTCAATTTTCCTGGAACCATTTCTTTAAAAGATTATGTTTCCCCATTGCATTGCCTTGTCAACTTGGTTAAAATTCAAATGACTATAAATCAGTATAAATGTTTAGTTCTGAACTTTCAATATTAGTTCACTTTTTCACTGACTCTTATACCAACATCACCCTGACTTTTAATTACTGAGTTTCATGGATTTATACATTGTTGTATATCCTATTTAAGAAGAATTTCAGTAATTTTTCTTCAGAAGTGGTTTTGTTTTGTTTCGTTTTGTTTTGTTTCATTTTGTTTTGTTTTGAGACAGGGTCTTGCTTTGCAGTTCAGGCTGGCCCTGGGCTCACTATGTAACAATCTCAAAAACGGTTTCTCCTATGATTTCTTCTAGAAGTTTCATATTTTTAGCATTACATTTAGATCTATGATTTTGAGATTATCAGCCAAGCCTCAGACTCGGCAATCCTCCTGCCTCTGCCTTCCGAGTGCTGGGATTACAGGCATGAGCCATCATGCATGGCTTCAGAAGTGTTTTTGACTTTTCCCTGCATAAGTCTCTTTGAAGATCTCTCATTATGCATATGCTGGCATGCTTGCAATTGTCTCACTTGTCTCTGAGATACTATTCATTTTTTTACCAATTCTTCATCTATATTTTCTACAGACTGGACTATTTCTTTTGATCTGTAAGTTTACTGATTCTTTTATTATTTTATAACTTGTTATCTTTGTTACTGATAGCATCTAGTAAATTTTTCACTTTCATTACTGTACTTTTCAACTTTAAAACTTTCATTTTTTAAATAATGTTCATTGCTTGTAGCATAACATTCATGAGTTATTATCAATACACTTTTCTTCAATTCTTTAAACATAGTATCCTTTAATTATTAGTCTACTAACAATGACTGCTTTGAAATTTATCAGGTAAATTAAATTTCTGGGTCCCCCAGGCACTGTTTTCTATTTTTTTCCCTTGGTTGTGCACCACGTTTCTTTGATTTTTGGAAAAATGGGCATTTTAGATCATATTGTAGCAACCTGAATTTCTCCATCCCTAAAGACTGTTTTCATTTTTCTATTTTATAGATGATTTCTCTTTGTGTTTGAACCACTTTATTTTTACTGTCTTGTCTGGTATAAATCTGTGGAATCTGTTTCTCCCATGTGATTATTGGTAATTCAACTTTTTAAAAATTTTAGTTTAGAACACAATTGTGGTTTTACCTAGCTTAGTATCATCCAATGATTAGATAAAAGTGCTGCCTAATCCTTGAATGGATTGAGGAGAAGTCAAAGAATTGGGTGTTTGATTTATCTCTAGCCTAGATTCCAATGTATAAGCCAGTTCTTCTAACTCAGTCCTTTTCTTATTGACCTATTCTGTTCTGTTACCTAAAAACCTGCTGCTTAGTAAAGCCTAGGGTTAGTCTCATCTGCTGTTGAATCCCAGGGGACACCTCAACACTCACCTTTTACCTTTGGTCACCATCTACCAGCTATCACTAATGTTTTCCTTTTTGCATGTCAGGTCCTAATTTGGTTTGTTCAGCAAGCAAGTGAGGTTCTACCCCATGTGAATAATGACAGGAAATTTCAGAGAGAACATGCTTTATTTATCTCGCTATCTCCTGTGACTATTACAGAGTTTGGGTCTTCCTAACCACAAGTGTTTTGTTGTATTAACATTAAGTAAAGCTACTAAAACAGTCTGTTATAGTTTGTCTAGATGTCCGCTGAAGCCTCATGTGCTCACTGAGAGATAACGGGAGCACTGGTGTGTGACACTTGTTAGTGGACTAGGCCACTGATGGGTTTAGAGCTGGTTGTGATGTTGGGATGTGAAGCCTGGTGGGAAGAGGTGGGTTCCTGTGCATGTGTCCCTATCCCTTCTCCTCCCTTTTATTTCTCTGCTTTCTGCCTGCCATACTGTGAACTGTGTCTCCTCCGTCATGTCATTCTGCCTTGGAATCATCTACAGACAGTAGGCCAAAATATCCTTCTTCTCTTTTGACTTGTAAGGGTCAGATGTTTCGTCTCACCAATAAAATTACTAAGGCACAGTTTCTCTTAAATATCACCTAATTTTACATTTTAAAATTCTCAAAAGACTTGAAGCTTTGTAATTTCTAAGTTCATTGTTTCATATATCACCTTACCAATCAGAAAACAGACAATTTAAGTATGATGCAAAAATTTCACATATTCACATTTACACATTCACAAATTTCTGTTATAATTTTTGTTATAAAACTAAAAGACCATATCTAAAGAATCTCTTTCTGTATTAGAGATAGACACTCCTTCGTAATTAACCATCATGGCTGCCATACTCTCTCACAGATATCTATGAAATAATGTCTCCTTCCTGGAATAATATGCATATTAATTAGTTCCTACAGCACTTGAGAGACTTCTAGACTATTCCCACCAGTAAGGTCAGGAACTGCATCCACCTTGGTTAACAGCAAATTTAAAAATCTTGAAGGAAGTTGGGGTCACAAAGAAGTGTAGGCACCCCAAGGGGAGGGCAAAACCATAGCTAAGAATTTTATACAGCCCTGAAATGATACCATGTGACCTAATCAATGATTTTCATTTGTAAGCATCCTAATCCCCAATACCTACAATTGGAATAGACAGTTCTGTTCAATTAGTACGTGGCCAGGGAGGTGTTGGATTTAGTGCTGAAAATGTAGGTGTTCCACATTAAAATTCAAATATTCAAATGTAATGCCTCTAGAGGGTTTGGGTTTAACGACTGGTGCTGAGCTATGTATAATAATACAGAGAAGTTTGCCCATTAGAATTTTAAACTTGGGTATGATTTACTCTAAAGCAAAAGTGCCAAAAATACTCAACTTTGTTCACAAACTGCTCATCAGCTTTTAGGTTCAAGTGTGAAGTGATTGATTCCTTGAGTACAGAAACTTCCATGTTTAAATCAACAAAGGATCTTTTATTTTCATTTTTTATAACACAAAAATAACATGCTGATATTTCCCAAAGGATTACAGCCATAGCTATTAATCATTTATTTCTAAAAGTCTAAACCTAATCAATGGAGTTATATAAATACATGGACTGACTTGAAACATTTTAAATTAATGCAAAAGAGTTTATGTGTATGAGGAATCTGAAATATTACTAAATATTCTGATGCATCAGTTAACTAAACTCATTAGAAAAATAATAAATTCCAGGCAAATCATTTCAAGGTATAAATAACTCAAGTGTGGAACTGGTTGGCAGAAAGGTGAATATGTATGTTAAGTGAAGTTACATAAACTTTTTAAAAAAGTTACAGTGATCTTTTTTAGCAAATCCTATGTGCACATATTTCATTTGTGAGAACTAGACAATTATTTAGTGTCATAATGTACATGTTGTATCCATGACCTGAAGAAAATAATACAATCTCAAAATGATATGTATGTTGATGGGAATACATAAGCAGGAACGGCCACAGGTATCATTCTTACATCATGAGCCTGGAGACATGGCTTTACCCTGTGTCTTGCCAATAACTTATCTTAGGAAAGTCATTTGACTCTGTGGGCTTCAATGTCACCATCTGAACATGAGCTTATTTGCATCAAATGTTCTAACAGAGGTCTAATGCAGCATCTGTGACATGGATATATGAACTCGATATACTTTGTTTAGACCAGTTATTTAAATAGAACAAATGACATTTTTAATGGAAATATTTCATACAAAATCTAGATTTTTTTTGTAGAAAATCTTAAAACCTGGCCTGACCCAGAGCCAAAATTTCCACATAGCAGCATTAAATTTGAGCTGCATAGTGGCTAATCTACAAACTCCTGCTAATCTGCCTCAGTTCTAGTCCTCACCCTTAGGTATCCCCTCTCCCTATGCCCATTTTACCCGTGTATTATAACTTGCCTTTTTAGCTCAAGGGAGGAGGCAGATATGGTACATTTTGTGATACTCAATTTAATAGTTCCTTCAAATCCTAAGATTCTGTAATTCTTTAAATGTACATACAGTAATGAGTTAACTTGTTGGACCTTAGAATAATAAGCGTCTGTTTAGAAGAGATGACAACCAGAGAGGGTGGGTAAAAAAATAATTATTTTTTAAAAGGAAATAATTTATGTAGAGAGTTATTGTCAAAGAACATTGGAGCATGGAGTATTTCTCATTTGAATAAACTTGGATTCATAGGACAAATCAAAGTTTATAGGAAATATAAACATTGGTTGGTAAAATAAGCTCCCTAGAACTTGGACAAGGAAGGGTACAACATAAATTTTTAAATGTAACAAAGGAAGAAAGGAATAACTCACTTTACTAAGTGTCTATGATGACATGTTATTCTAGTCTCATCATGCCATTATTTGTTAAACCTCTGGTCTGTAAGTGGCCAAGTATCTTTCCCATTACACAGATGAGAAAATTTAGGCTTATGAAGATTTACTTCTTCAAGGGCACATGGCTTGTATGAAAGATGGGATTGGAGTCTAACACTAAAGCCATTCTATCTCCAAACAACTGTATTACCCTTTCACTACCTATACTCAACAGACTTGAGAGACAGACATGAGGGAAAATGGACCTACATTTACTTCATTTGCATGAATTAGAGTGGATTCTACAGTTTAATCAAAGATGTTTCCCTGATAAGTGAAAATACATATATAAGCCTAAAATATATTATTTGAAATATCTCCCTGCAAATTGGAATAGTACCCTTGCAATTAGCAACATCTTTATAATCAGCTGTTAAGGTAATTCATTCACTTTGAAAGTTTAGATGTTTCTATTTCTGAAAAGTGAAGAAAGTTCAAGAGGACACAGACTATGGCAATGTTAAACTACCAGAAAGCACAGTGTGAACACTGGTAAGTATTTTGCCCAAGTCTAATTTCACCTATATTGTGGATGTTCATGTTAATCCCTGTTATGGATTCATTTTAAAATGTCCATTCCAAAATCTCAAGCATTGAAAGCTTAGTGCCCATTCCAGTGTTCAAAAGTGTTGCCTTTAGGGGTGATTGGATCCTGAAGGCTCTAACCTCACCAATGGGTTTACCCATTGAGGTATTCAAAGTTAAATGAGCTTTGGTGGAAACTTTAGAAAGTGAGGTATGGTTGGAGGAAATGCATCAATAGGAGCTTGGCTGTAAAAGGTGTACTTTGCCTCCCCTTCTTTTTTTTTTTTTTTTTTTTTTTTTCGCTTTTTGGAGACAGGGTCTCGCTTTGTAGTTCAGGCTGGCCCTGAGCTCACTATGGTGCCCAGGCAAGCCACCGCGAACTCAGCAATCCTCCCATCTCTGCCTCCCGAGTGCTGGGATTATTGCCTCCCCTTCTTTATCTCTGGCTCTATTTTTGCTTTTTGGACTGTATAAGGTAAGCAGCTTTGCCTTGTCGTGCCCTCCCACTATGTTATTCTGCCTGAAGACAGTCCCAAATTGAAGGGGTCAACATACTGAAATCTGATACTGTGAGCTAAAATAAACCTTTACCACTTTAAGTTGGTTGTCTCAGGTATATTGTCACAGAAACAAAAAGCTGACAATGACCTTTCGATCAAATTCTGTTTTCACAAAATTGATAATTACAACAAAATCTTTCTTAAAATATGTAAAATATATATTAAAAACCCAACTATACAGCTTCTCTGTGTTTTAGGAAATATTCAATATAGAGTATGTACCAAAATTATCTTAATCTTAAAAAATAGGGACTCATGAATCAAATCAAATGTTATCTAAGAATTATTTTAATTTCTAAACTGTGTCTGTATTGTTAAAAGGTTCATTTCAATCTGTTTACCTTTGTTGTCATGGTCATCACAAATCCCAATGCAATCTCAGCAAAATAATCCAGCATATGATAGAAATTTATTCAGTCATGTGTATTTTATCATATTAAACAGTTTTATATTCCCCATGCTCTGAAATACAGATTTCATTAGATAATTAGCCAAACATAATTATTTTCTGTATTTTAAAGATGAGACATATGAAAAACATTTATTTACATTATGATTGAAATTTAAATCTGACTTGCTTTAAAGACAGGACCAAACGGCAAAGCTCTCCCCACTGCCTGTGCTCTATGGTGTAACATCTCTCGATTACTCTGACAGAGTTCCAGTCACAGGTTGTGAGTCAGAAAGAGGATTTTCAATGTCCAGCAGCTAAATGTGTCAGCCATGACATTTCTGAAAGTTCTATTTTTATATACAGAGAGAAGGGAAAAAAATCACTTCTTTGTATCTGTCCTTTGCAAAATTTTCAGTTTAACTCCAGCTTTAGATATGTACAATAGTGAATGCATTCTTAGTTAACATGACAAGCAACTGACATTTTTAAACTAGAATAATGCATGTAATGAAAAAATAATCTACACAAGTTTGTCCCTTCTGCATTCTTACTTCTTTTCAACCACAAAGCCTGTTAAAATGCAGTTGAAATAATACAAAAATGCAATTTATATCTCACTATTATCCTAATCCTTTTTTCCTACTATTATATGGCTTATCTAAAAATGTTAAAATGCAACTTGCTTGAGTTTTAATATATAAATTAGGTGTCAGTATTGTTTGGAAGCTCCTTTTAATTGGTCTACAGGGAGATTTTGTGTATATATTAAAATGATTGTATGTCCGAATTATAACAAACTTACCTTTAAACTTGCATGTTGAATACATGTTTGAGGCAAAGTATTTTAATATTTCTTAGGGTATGCCTTATTGCTAAAATTATTGGTTTGGCATTCTTGGCATAAATGGAAATTTCTGATTGGCTGTCATATCAATGTCAGGGAAACCTAGGAAGTGCATGGCTCTGGCTGTTTTCCTTATTTTTATTTATAAATTCTGTTTCATAACAGCAATAAAATGCTTCAGGCCCTGCAGTTCTAGGGGATTATTGCACTTGTCAGGTGGTAAAAATCACTGCCCCTCTGCCTTGTGTCTCAGAACACCACTAGAGGCATGTAATCACTGAAAAATGCAATTTCTGGAATTTTTAAATGCTTTATCATGACACATCTAACTTTTAAAACAAATGATTTATTTTGAAGGCTGACACTTCATAGGAGTACCTGACCAGTAGCTAAGGAACAGAGAACAAATCTAAATGTAGATGGAAGCAGAGAAAAATAGCCAAGCACTGACCATTTTACGAAGAGTTCTGAGTGATCTGAAAATCTGGAATTAAGTATACATTATAGTAAAATAGACAGGTTGTGTTATGATTAGTCTATATATTTGTATATTGTTATATATGGTTTTATCATAATATCCTAAATTGTTTTCTGCCTTACAAAATATTACTATGTTTATATACCAAAATGTGTACATTGTACACTACATGTATAAATAGAACCAAGTGACATTTGGGAAAATAATATGACCTTACACTAAAGGAAACACTATATTCTGTTTCACTGTTTTCTTCTGTTTTAAAACATCCTATGTAATTAACATAGAATCTACAAGATAAAAAATATATTTAAAAGCATCCTCTTGAAAGTGTAACTGTTCTGACTTTTTAAATACATGGAATGTAAAACTCTGGGTGTTCTAATATAAATGTAGATAGAGATTTAAACTTACAGACTAAGTTTCAATTTGTTTTATATTTTAACATTTGTTTCTTTATTTACTTATATATGTGCTGGGGGTCAAATCCAGAGCCTCACACATGTAAGATATTTTTAAGTCCTCTACCTCTAAGCTATCTTAATTTCCTATTTCTGAATTATTATTTTGAACTTGGTCTCCATTTCCTTGTCTTAACAATTGTTCCAATGAACAATGTAAACTGAAAGAGGCCAAATTATCTTTTCAGGGAAAGAATATAAAAGTTTTTCTTGGAAAAGAGCCAGTCTGAGGTAGGGGGTGTTTATGGCCTAGGGAGTTACTGTAGCAATAGAAAAAGATTAATAATTTGCACATGTGAGATTCTTGGAAGGGAGGATACAGCTGTAAAGAATTAACCCCTCTTGAGAGATGTAAAAACACAGAGCAGCTGAGAGGAGAACTGTTGGGAGCAGCTAAAACTATCTTAGCTACAGATGTCCTCAAAGAGAAGCAGAGAAAGTACCTTTAAGAAAGGACAAGCTTTTGTCTCAGCTTATAGATGAACAGATAATTTAAGAAAATTCAAAAGACAAAAGGAGCCAACTGTGGCCAATTAAAATGTACCATTGAAATGTTAAGTAAGCACCGAATAAGTTGTTTAATGAAATTAAGCAGCACAATGCTTCGCTGATAGGATTACTCACACTCCCTTTGTGGAAGGAAAGAGGTGACCCAGTCCATGTGATGATGCTGTTTGCCTCTATTGTTCTGAAAAGTCACCTTATTGATTGTTTGTTTTCAGAGTCCAAACTAAATGTACAAAGAAATTAAAAAGGCAAAACATGTTGTCTACAAGAAATAGATCTATCTCCCACTTTCACTGAAATTGGTGGTTGACTTTTGCCTCCAAAGAAGGAAAAGTGACAGGCTTCAGTGAAGGAAACTATTTGATAGATCTTAAAGTTTTAAAGAATGAAGATATTACTGAAAACATTTTGTGAAATCTCCTTGAAGAAAGTCTTACTCATCATTTCAGTTGCATTTAATCTTGAAGCAGAGGTGGAAAAAGTACATACTTGATGTAATGTATTATTCAATACGATAGTGTTTCCACAAAATAATAGGTCAATGGTCCTCAGAGTGTGATCTGAGGTCCTCTGTGGGGTCCCTAAGACTTTCAAGGTCTTCAAGAGGCCAGTCTTATTTTCATAATGCTAAGATGTGTGCGTGAGTGCATGTGTGTCTGTGTGAATGTGCACACACACACAAGCACATGCTTATATGTGTTTTAACTTTCATTTTCTCATGAGTGTTCAGTGGAATTTCCAGAAGCTACATGGCATGTGATGATATCATCTCTCTGGTGGCAAAGGGACTATTGTTTGTGTATTCTTGTGTTTTAGAATTTTCTGAATAAGATTTTGGGGTTACCAGTAATTTATTTTAAGAGTATAATTTTTTTTTTAAATCCATGCTACTGGGCCAGAGATTTAGCTCAGTGGTTCCTGCGCCTGCCTCACAAGCGCAAGCACAAGGTCCTGAGTTCAATCCCCGGCAACCACATACAATGCTGGGTGTGGTGACTCATGCCACCAGCAATCAATACCACATATCACATACCACAAAGCCGGGTGTGGTGTCTCATGCCTGTAATCCCACCACTTGGGATGCAGAGGCAGGAGGATTGCTGAGTTCGAGGCTTGCCTGGGCTACATAGTGAGCTCAGGGCCAGCCTGAACTACAAAGCAAGACCCTGTCTCAAATAAAAAAAAAAAAATCCATGCTACTAAAGTTATCTCAAGAAGTTGGAATGTATGAAATTCAGTCACTTACCCTATCCTCATAGTAACACCCTTACTTATATCTTTGGTGTTTTCAAAGCTTTTTACCTAATGTTAAATGCATTGTAGTTGATATTATTATGGCTTAAGAATACATCTTTGTTGTATGTATATTTCAAATGCTGACCTCAGCAGAAAAACCTTTATCATAAATGAAATGAAATAGTATGTGTCAATAATACATAAAATGGATAAAAGTAGTACTGTCCCAGAAATGTGGAAGCATAAATTTTCCTGGCTAATCTCCTGAGACTCCTCCCGAGCGTCCTTGATTTCCACTGAGACATTATGAAAATTACCATACTGTGATTTTCTGTATGAATTTACTATCTCTGTATTTTATTTGAGGACTCTGAAGGTTTGCTGAATTTAATTGATAACAGATAAGGAGAGAAAATACATTAACATGCATAAACAGTAGAGGCATAGAAAATGTGGAGCTCAAACAAAGGGTCAACTGGCTGAAGTGTAGTACACTTCTCATAGGGAAGAGGGAATTGGGAGAGCAGGAGCTGTAGAAAATTAAAGGAGAGAATGGTGAGTATAGAGAACTGATAATAGCTTGGAACAAATTTTCCCTGTGGTCTAGCTTTTGCTATTTGGTTTTCAGTCTCTTCCTCTGTGTTACAAGTGTACTCTCCCAAGCAAGACAAAATATCATCAGGGAGTGTTATGGTAGCATTGCCCTCCCATAGCACAAATAATGAACAGATTAATTAATTAACCGAAGATGAAATCCAGGAGGTTAGTAATCATTAAGGAAAATCTGGCAGTGATTTCTAGATGACAATGATAGCTACTTTCCTTTTTTGCTCACTCAGTCTACCCTTTCTTTGGTGCAAAGGTTGGCAAAAAAGGTATAAATAATTTAATTTCTTCATATATTATACATTTGAAAATTATTGCCTAGAGTTTTAAAATAATTTATTTTTATCAGAGTACGCCTTTTGCATACTTTTTACCAGTAAGTAAAAATAACAGTGGGCCTAGCTTTCTAGAGTCATAAATGCAAGATAACTAACAATGACAATAATCTCCAAGGCTTATCTATTCTACGTTTTAAATATGACACTGTAGCTGGGCGTGGTGGCTCACACCTGTAATCCCAGCACTCGGGAGGCAGAGACAGGAGGATTGCTGAGTTCGAGGCTTGCCTGGGCCACATAGTGAGCTGAGAGCCAGCCTGAACTACAAAGCGAGACCCTGTCTCAAAAAAAAAAAAAAAAAAGACACTGTAGTTCCCAATAGGCAGCTTCACAGACCATTTCCATACACTTCTTCTTTAGCTCCTACGCTGAAGCCTTATGTGGCCACAACCTTAACTTTTATGTGCCGCCCCGTTATGTGTGTTTGGTGGTGGAGCGGGACTTCAACCGCAGTATGATCTTTGTGTAGTACAGGTCAGTCTCCTACTGAGTTGGAATTTGCAACTCTCTTGGGGGTACTTGGTCCAAATATTTTTTGCCAGACTAAAAACCGATGTGGTTGTTACACTCAGGCTTCAGTAAAACATTTACAAGCAGCTCTGATTTGTCTAACAGCTACATTAAAAGCTTCTGAATACTATTCCTATTAACCAGTGTATTTCAAATAATTTTTCTTCACTGAAATTAGCACCATGCACACACTCAGTAATGCAAGCATTCATCAGGCTGTGTTAGTTAATAGTAACTTTGATACAAAGACTACAAAATGTTCAAGGAAAATTAATCCAATGATTTAACACAAACCTATGTTTAACACAGTAATGTTTTGCATGCCAACTCATTCTGTTGTCTAAAATAGCATTTTATCAAACAAAACAGAAAAACAAATGTAGACATTTATATGATACATTTTTGCAACCATAGTGTTTCACGTTATTTATCTAATGTGCATAAGGCCTTTGAAAGTTGGGTAAAAATTATTATCCCACTTTACAAATGATAATAATAGACTCACTATTTAAGTAATGTTCCTAGAGTCACATCCAAACCAATGATGCTAATGAAATTGAAACAAAATATTTTAAATTAACAATTTAATTCTTTGTTTCTTCACCACTTGGGATTATTTTATCAGAAGTGTTTTCTATCATCCAAAGCATTATCAAATATCTACTGTGTGCTAGGGACTTTTACATAAGGTATCTCGTAGAATCCTCATAAACCATTTGTTTAAAGTGCTTAGCTAAGTCCACTAACATGCAGAGATATTAAAAAAGGATTGCCAGGTTTCAACTTGAGTAAATAGTGATCACAAACTCACATTCTGAATCTTTTTATCACTATTTCATTTTAATTTCTTCTACAACTAAAAACATATGTATTTATTTAAAGAAGAATAACCCACCAAAAAAACAGTACATCCCAAGGAAACCAAACAAGAAAAGATAGCACAAGACATAAAAATAAGCTTCAAGAAAAATATGAAGAGATTAAGAGCAATTATTTCAAAGTAGGAATCATTATTTATTATATTAATGATATATTGAGCTATTGCTATCAAACGTGATGCTACATGCTGTATCTCTGGCTTTGCACAGCTTACTTTCTATGGTGCTTTGATGTAGAAATAACATTATGGGATGTGAAGTGATGAGGAAAATTAAACAAATACATGAATATAGACGAGAAAATTACCAACTGAGTTTACCAGGGAAAGTTAGTCCTATTATGTAAAGCACCACAGAGGTAATACTTCATAAGAGTTTTAGTCAATGACAGTTGGAACGTACTTATATTTATGAATGTAGATTAAGCCAGATTTTCAGAAATGACTGAATTACCTGTGTCTTCTGCTTAAAAAAAAAAAAAAAAGAATCATTCACACTAAGAGCAACATTGTGTGCTGTTCTCCCTACCTCAGACAGAGCGCGCAGCTTCTATCCCCTTCTCTGATTGGTTGCTTTCTGCACAGGAAGTTTCACCCCCATGGCGGAAAGCAGTGACTTCAGAGCTCACGCAGACTGAGCCAGTGAAGTACAAAAGGTAAAATGTGGTTGAATTATGATTATAGGTCTTGTTAGGTTTATCCACTTTTTAAACAGTTGTTCAAGTAGTTAGTCCAGTTATGGCAACGACTTTCCTACTTTGAAAGTATGATTGGAACATATAGAATGGTTTAGAGAAAGAAAAATACATGACTCACACTTCTCCCGGAGCCAGCCTGCAGAGGATGTTCCTGGAGCAAGGCGGGACCAGAGTGTGGTCACAGAACGGCCGGGCCGCTGCTCTGTTAACTGCCCGGTATAACTAGGAGCCTATGAGACACCAGGGGTGGTTTGTTTTGTTTTGTTTTGCTTTGCTTTGTTGTCCTAGTGTCAGAACAGTACACCCAGATTTTAGCTGCAATTTTAGCTGAAACTACTATTAACTGGGCTTGGCAGAAATAGTCTGAGTAAACACACTAGCTTTACTTAAAAAGAAAGACAGTCTCAAGCATTTACCTACAATACCCTCTTCACTTAAGCACTTCCTGAGTAGGACTCAGAGATCTATTTATTTTTCCAAGTAACAAAAGATGAGGGAAGCTTTCTGACATTTTTTGCTTTGGAAAAAAATCTTTGGATACTTGAATTTTTATTTTACTTTTTAAACTGGGGACTGGAGAGAGACTTCAGCTCAACTCAGTTAACACTCCTTGTCCGCCTTGGCGCTGTAATTACTGCTAAAGTTGGTTGCTCATAGCTCCTGGGCCGCTCAGGGGTGGCTGTTGTTAGAGTCCTCTTGAGATAATGTTTCCTCTGGGTCAGTCTGAAGAAGCTGCCTGCAACAATGGCAATCCCAGGGTGACACTCCCTGGGGGGCCCAGATTCAGCTGTCAGTCACCCTCAGCCCCGAGCCATCACCTCCATTTATTTACACAGAAGCTGAGTATCACAAACCTTTTGAAGCGGGAAGAGGAGATTTACCCATCCTTGAATCTTCTGTCTTTTTTCCTGAGTCCTTCATTTCTCCCATTTTGTCTTTCCTTTCTCTCCTAAACCACCTCTGGGAAACTCTGTGGCTGGTTTTTTGGTTTGTTTGTTTTGTCCTTTTGTTCAACTATAGAACTTAAACTGTCATTATTTTGAAATTGGTACCAAGCTTGAGTATCCTCACTGTATATAGGACTAAATACCAGTTTTTCTTGTATGAACTGTTTTAAGCTTTTTAAAACATTATACCTTCAAAAGGATAGAATTTTCTAGTGTTTGGAAAAGGATTGCTTAATGCTGTAATATGGTGCACCGATAACGAGATTAAAGTTTAAAAGCCTGTTGGCTTGCAGTCGAGATGAACTTCAAAAATTTACAAATGTTAAAAACGATCTCATTGTCTAACTATTGATTTCAAAGATAAGAGTTGTTTCTGTTCTAGAATGTATGAAAGATTTTGTGAAATAGGAAATATTCAAGGGAATGTGGTAGGGGAAAGTAATGAGAGAAAAGAATAAATATGATTTGAGTGCCGGGCATGGTGGCTCACGCCTGTCATCCCAGCACTCGGGAGGCAGAGGCAGGAGGATTGCTGAGTTTGAGGCTTGCCTGGGCTACATAGTAATCTCAGGGCCAGCCTGAACTACAAAGCGAGACCCTGTCTCAAAAAAAAAAAAAAAAGAATAAATATGATTTGAAAAGAAAAAGGAAACACATGTATATAGGGGTGGGGAGTTATGGAGTAGGTAGGGATATGGGTAAAACTGAGCATTAACTCATGTCATATACTGGTACAAATTTCCCAATGTTGAGAGTGAGTGTGAGCTGTATATAAAATCTACCAATAAAGAATTCAATTAAAAAAAAGAGTAGTTTCTGTGAATTCTAAACTTCTGTGATTGTAGAAACTAATCTTCAACTGAGAAAAGGAGAAATTCTCAGTATTTTGCTATAGCATTATTATAAAATATTGAATTTAATAAATTGAAAGCTTTGATTTGCACAATTCTTAGATAAAATATTACAACAAATGCAGATGTAAACTGTTAGCATATTTCTGTAGTCCCAGCTAGTCAAGAGGCTGAGTCAGAAAGATTGCCAAATTCAAGGACACTCTGGCCAATTTAAGGAGATTCCATCCAAAAATCACATTTTTTTAAAAGGGCTGAAGGTGTTAGTCATAGGCACTTGCCAAACATGCATAAGGTCCTGAGTGAATCCCTAGAAGTGTGAAAAGAAACCAAAGTTTATTTCACAGATTGCCAGTATTAGATGAACAGTATTACCTAATAGAAAGCCTTGAAAGCATTTTTATAGTTGTAATTAGTTTGTCCTTTGTAAAAAGTCTTAGTATAAAGATGGGCAGCAGGTACCTTAAATATTTGGCAGAGCTGTAATAGAAGGCCTACTCTGGAGACTGGCCCTAAGAAAAGTTTATCCTTACACCCATAACTCACTTTATAAAGATCGGTAGCATGCCAAGCATATCACTGAGGCCAGTAGTAACTAGATCAGTTGAGACTTTTCAACCTTCCACTGGTACCAGATCTTTCTGTAGTTACTACTTATTGCTCTGAAAAATAATTGTTTCCTTTGTTCCTTTGTCCATTTCTTCATCATTTCGTCCTACTTGCCAAGGTATTACATCAAAAGGAACTTTTATAACTTACTCCATCCTAGGAAAACTGAAAACAAATAGAGAATTGAGGGTGCAGATAGCTTGTTGTTCAGTAATTTTATATATTCTGAAATCTTATATGTATCATTAACTTTCCCAATAAGACTATGTAGTAGCGTCAGCTTCATTCTGGGAAGAGTTTTAGGATCTGAGGGTATAAAAGTCAACAAGGTAAGTGCAGTGTCCCGGGAAGGTCATACTCCGACTTACTGCATTAGTATGGGCCACCACTCACTCTTGCAGTATTTGGCTCCATTTGTCTTACTGGCCCTTTTTAAATACTATGTTCCTCTCACACTACACTAAAGAGACATGAACTTTTTCATTATTATTTTGGCTTTTCATTATTGAAATATGTCATCTCTTTTTCCCTCAAGGTCTTCAGGAAAATTATTGTCCAAATCTATAGAGTTTAATTATATGGTTCACCCCTATACTTAGAAAAAAGTAGACATATGTAGGTAGCTTTTAAGTTTGGATGTTAACATTATTGGAAGATTTAGAACACTGAATCTACCGGACTCTGATAATGAAGGGGGAGTTCAAGCCTGGCTGGGTTAAGTGTGCTGCACGTACACCTCACAGCACTCTACGAGAGCCCATACAGAAGATGGGGATTGAGCACACTCTCTCCCATGCGTAGAGACTTACCTATAGCTAGTGGGGTGACTCCTGCTCCCCCTAGGTCATGACTCCTTCGCTCGTCCAAGAGATAACCATATTAGATATTCATCTTTGTCTCCCCCACCCCAGGGTCAGGGAGAACACAATAGGACTCTGGGTCCCCACGATTGGCGCCTGGGTTTGAAGGCTATTGGGCTGGCTCCCACGGGTGTCACGAGGCTGCAGAAGCCACCGGTGATGGCAGCAGCTTCAAGGGACCTCAGGCTATTGTGTTGTGCTGCATGGATGACCCGCCAGGAATCCCTCCCACAGGAACCCCTGGGACACTCCCCCACATACCCAGAGCCAGTTTAGAAAGTAGCATCACAACAAGGTTTCAGCCAGGCTATACTACCCAACCAGCCAGAGCTCACCACACTGTACCCACATCCTTGCTCTGTTCCCTATATGAGTATATGTAACTCTCAATAAAAGCGGAAGTGTTCTCTGAACCCCACCCCCCGAGTCTGTGTGGTGACTTTGCACCCCTCCCTCCTGGTTGGGGTCTCCAAACCCTGCTCCACAGTGATCTCCATGGGTGACAACGTGATAATATATAAAATCAAGAGTAAACCTTTCATATTGTCACTTTCTTGTGTAATAGTCTAACTACTTGATGTTTGAGCTTCCCCCATGCTCTTATCACTAGTGCCATAACACGTGTATCTCTATATCAGTATATTAATTTCCTGAAACTTCCATGACAAATTACTACAATCTGGGTGGCTTAAAACAATAGAAATTCATTCTCTCACAGTTCTGGGAGTTGGAATCATGGAATCACCCCCAACCTTTAATACATTTATTGGTACACTTTAAGTATACATTATTATTATATTCATCATTGAGGATTTGTACCTGTATGTGATGTATTTGATTCTCATTTTTAAATAACTCACCCCCATATCCATAAACTTTGATTCCATTTTTTCGCTTTTACTATCAGATTTTTTCTTTCCCTTCTTTGCTTTCCTCTGTACCCCTTTTTCCTTTCCCATTGAGCATTTTCTTCCTATTTCACAATATCTATCATACATTCTGTGCTTCATTATACTTTCAATTTCTCATACTAGAGAAAGAATATGGTATTTACACATCTGTGTCCTATTTATTTCATTTGTGAGTATGGCCTCAAGGTCTAAGTATAAATTTTGCTAATTTATCATTCTTTAAGGCTGAGTAATACTCCATTTTATTTTTTTAAAAAACTACATCTTTATCCAGTCTCTAGTTGATGGGCATTTGGGCTGTTTCCAACATTTAACTATTACAGGCTGTGGTGCTACTCACCATGATACGGTCTTTTAATTCTTTTGTGTATATATCTACTAGGGAAATAGCAGGGTCAAAGGGGACCTCTAATCCTAGTTTTTTGAAGGATCTCCTTTTTTCTGTAATGAAGTTTACTTTTATAACCTACAAAGCTGAGTAGTTCCTGTGAAAATCAACAATGCCATGTTACAATCATTTGAAGTGCACCGGTGAGGAATTAATCCTTTAATAAGGGAAAATACATGAGAGAGCCATGCGCAACTCAGTTAACAATGGTTGGGGAAATGCAGTAAATTCAGCACTTGAGGTTACCTTTTATGTGTTTTTAATTCCTTATGTTTAGTAATGAGCCTTGTCAATTAAGTATCAGATGGACAAATATATTCGCTAGTGTAAACATACACAATAACCATAAAAATAGAGGCTACAGTGTTCAGTGTTCATTAGTTGAGATACTGACTGAATACAGCCTAAAGCATGGATTCCAAGGATGGTTTCATTTAAAATCTTTTTTCTCCCCCTTTTCTTGGGGGGGGGGGTGAATAAGAAATCACATTCAGCCAATCTTGTTTTAAGGAAAAGGGAGCCTACTTGAACTTGGAAAGTGAAGAGAAGAACATTAGGAAGGAAAACAGTGCTGCAAAAACTGTATAAAGGCAGAATAAAAATAACGTTAGAAACAAAAATGTAATGGAATCTAAAATAGTTTCACTACGTATGAAAAATGCGTAAAGATACCAAATAAAGCAGGCAATACATTACAAAGGTACTTAGGTGGAAATTTTCACAGTTTAATTTACTGTCTTATTTGATTGGAAATAAAATGACAGTTTTTATTTCTAACTCAGCTCTACAAGGAGTTATGGTCATCCCCACGTTAAATGTTATATCAAAGCCACAGCAGTCCATGGCTTACAAATACCTTTTATGGATTGCATAGGAGCTATTTGATCTACTTTGATTCTTACATTTTCAGTTTAGTGAGAGAAGTGTATCTGTCACCAAAGATTTTCATGTTCACAATAGGGAAAAAGTGACTGATTTTCCCATTTGATTGCACACCAGGCTCTACAGAAACATATTAACTGTATCCCAGCAATAGCAATTCACCAAGTCAGACTTGAGTGTTTTGGAATAATTTCTTCATCCTAGATCTCCAATTATTCTATATTTGAATTATTCATTTAGGAGAAAGTAAGTCACAGCAAAGTGACACAGGAACAAGTTATAGGACTTGAGAAACATTTTCTATTTATCAAGTGTTGACCAACACAGTTTATACTCAAAAAGAAAAGTAGACAATAGAAAATCCTGGAAACTGAAGAGATCAGAAGTGTGTGTGTGTGTGTGTGTGTGTGTGTGTGTGTGTGTGTGTGTGTGTGTGTGTAACCTGAGAATCTTTAGCATAACCAAGAGAAAGAGAAAACAGAGGGATACATTGGAATCTATTTTGCAGGCTCAGCTATAGTATCTCCATCTCTTCTTTGTCACTATTTCCCAACTATCTCTTTTCTCACAGGCCAGCAACAGGACTTATTCAATGTCATTTCCAGAAGTAACACCTCAAGAAACACTTTCAGAAACAGCTTCTCAGTTCCAGGATACTGATACTTTTAGCAGCCAGGAAGAACTTCTCAAATCATTTTAAAGTGCAAGGTTTCTAAAAATAGCAAGAGCCCTTTTTTTCTAAAAAAAAAAAAATTATATAAATTTCACAGACATTAGACAAAGAAAATTAGTAAAAAGAAACATAGACACCAGCAAAACTCATGTTTGCATGTTCTTGGATTTTATCGAAAATGTTCATTCTCTTTCATTTATTCTTAGAACAAACTACATTAAATTTTTGTGAATGACAAGTGGTTTCTAGCAGAGCTGGGATAATGGTCTTCTTTAACAAAAGTTTCATTTTACCTGGCCATTGAAGTCTATTCCTTACAAAGTTTGCATTGGCTTTTTAAAGTATTTGTTCCTGGTTCTTAAAAATCCAAAAAGAAAAATAAACTCCTAGTTGAGTTTAGTTATATATCTTACATGAATGGGGGAGTAACACTTTTTCCACTTTAAAACAATCAATGTATACAAATGAAGGAGTCTACTTGTAGAAGGTATTTATATGTAAATATGTGCACCATTGTGATTTTTTTTTCTTTCCAAGGGGCAATGTCTCTAGCAATAGTTTAATACTGAAGATTATAATTTTGAACAAAAATATGGAAGAAATCCTTTAAAATCTTTAGTTAAAATTGGAAAATAAAACCCAAGTCTGGGATCTTAACCATTTCAAACCTTGAAATCTCATAAATTAAGCGTCATTGAGTCCTAGTCCCATCTTTCATAACAGCTCTCCAGAGAAAATCTAAAAGCCAGGACTCTCTGAGATGAGCTGTAGATGATTCAGTAGGTGGCACAATTTTCACTGAGTCAGTACTGAACCGATGCCCCAGCATGGTATGAGGGGGCACCGCACTGCTGGAGGTGTCGTCTAATGGATGAGGGTAAAACCAAGGTCCTGACCACCAGCAGTTATTAAAAATCCCATGGCACTTTTCAAAAGAGTAAAGATGATGTTAAACCCTGTGTCCTGGCTAATTTCCAAATTGGGCAATTATATTCTGCCTACTTAAAATTTCCCTGTAATTTTAGTTGGATAATATATTCCTCATCTTCTGCCCTGTGCTTTTCCTATTTCCAGTGTAGAGGTAGATGCATTTTCATGATGAGGGGAGTGATGCATCTTTGAAAAATGTCTTGCAAGGTCTGAGATCAGAGGATGAAAGGTACAGCATCCATCTATCAGAACAGGTGCCATGTTAGTTTGTTTCTTCTGTGATTAGGCTGACTATAAGGAAATTGCCAAATAAGTGTCTTTAAAAATAGCCTCGTCAGGTAGTTGGAGGTGCTATGCTTGCAAGGTTTCCAAGATGGGTATTTTAATTCTATTAAGTTATGACTAAGAAATGAGGCATCTCTTGAAGTGAATATATTATGTAAATATTAACAATTTAAGCATAAAATTATAGACATTTAATAGGAATAATTAAATTTCCTAACATTTGCCTGGCAAGTTCTATCACATTCACTCTAAAGCAGCAGTCACTCTTACTTTCACTTCTTACTCACTTTTACTTCTAATACTAGAATTTCCTCCAAATCAATAATTCTTAAAAGGAAAAGAAAACCTCTGCCAGGGAACAAAAGAAAGAATTTCTTTAAAATAGTTCTTGGATAATATGCTCTAAATGTAGGGAAAAGAAATGGAAGGCATTCCTAAGGAAAAGACCAATTGAGGCACGGATAAGGCCAGATCCAGCTATTAGCTATGTTTCCAAATTTGCACGGACCTCAGGAGAAAACTCATAGAGAAAAATGTGAAGTCATTTAGTGTTATACGTGATGACATTTACATTTATCTTGATTGTTTGGCTTTAAAGAGATTTAGCAAGAGAATAATGAAAACAAACTATCAACAATTCAGCTTTCTCAATTGCCATTTGTTAGCAAAAACAAACAGTACCTCTAATCTTTTCTTACAGAGTCCTAGAACAGCTTTCTATATTGCATTTTTATCATCTTTCCAAGTAGTCTTATAAAGTTGCAACCTCAAAGGTTTCTATTTCTAACAATTTTAATTGCACTGAAAAAACACCCTTCAAACTGGCATCTTCAAGTCATTCTGCTTCACAAATATAGTCATAACCTCTATTGTGTTTGATGGTCATGCAACTCATATTGGAGAATGCTTCAAACCAACAGCAAACTCTGCGAACACTTGGTGATAGTAGTGAACACTGTGGTAAGTAAACATGGTAATTCAGTTTGCAGAAACATGGCTGCTGAATGAAGAAATCATTTGGAAAAGAAAGCATCTCTAGAATTGGGACTTGGCTTTTAGTCGTGAACAGTACAGTGTTTTTAATCCAGCTCTAACAACTCCAACAGACTTTACTCAGTAACAGTGAGAGTTCACTTTGTAATGGAAAAAGTAGTCACTCTGATCACTTTGTCTTTTTAGTATGCAGCCCAGAGGATTCAGAAAAGATTACATTTACCATAATTAACATATATGTAAATGGAGATCATGGCTATGAATGATAAATTTTCATAGCAATTTAAACCTTGTACAAATTAATCAACCATACAGACACTTGATTAATGAAAAGCAGTGTCACTTTAAAATGCAACATGTTAATATATATTACTGTTATCACAGATCAAAGAATCTTTAAATGTAAACCAATTAGAGCAAAGTTCAATCTACATTTTTAATAAATGTAATCCTCTTATAATTATGATGGCAATTTGAAAAAAAGTAATTCTGCTTCATATTTATTTACTAATTTTGGTGAAAAGTCATGTAAATGAATTTTAGAAGTTTCATTACTGTATAGTGATTAGATTCCCAAAATATAGGACTACAGTGTCATCTAAGGATAGAATGCCTGCACAAAGGGGATTACAAATTATATACAAAATATTTCTTCACATGTCATACTAAATTCAGTGGCTCTCTATTATGAGGTATGTTCAGCAATTATAGTGAATTTTAAATTTTTAAACATTTATTAGAGTAAAAGTCATGGTATTCCATTAATCCCACTCCAAATGCCCCCCGTCTTTGAATTTACTAATCCTATCATTCTTCCCACTTTTTTGAAGAAGTTCTGGAAGTTCTCCTTTTTTTTTCTTTAATTGGATTGTCCTGACTTCTTCAGTGTCTTGAAATGATTCAGAATATTTCCTTTTGTTTGAGACTTGGTCTTGCTACATAGCCCAGGCTCGCCTCGAACTTATGACCCAGCACATGATTCATTCAACTCCCAGAAGCCCCACCTATAAATGAATGAAGCTTCAAGGGCCATCTAGGTACATGCCATAACACTACTGGTTAATGTATTTGTTCACAATCAGAAAATCCTAAGTAATAGTGCTTTAAACACATTTTTTATTATGTATTAAAGATTGAGGAAGTGAAGTGCTACCATGTCAGTTGCATGAAATTATAAAGGGTGCAAGCTCCTGCTTCCAGCTCAGTATTTCAGCACCAAAGAATACGGTACTCCTTCTCTTGATCCGAGGGGGTTATTAGCAACTGAAACACATATTTCTGGTAAGAGGGTGGAATGGCAAAGGGAGAAGAAACTTGGTTGTTCTTTTTTTCCCTTGCTATTTTTTTTCAGTACCAAGAATCTAACTCAAGATCTTGAACTTGCCAGGCAGGTGTAACACCACCAAACTAGATCTTTAGTTCCTTTGTTATTATCTTATTTTTTTCTTTATATTATTAAATAGAAGACTTTTCTAGTCTATCACTGATCGCTGTCTTTGCCCAGATCCCAGATGTAAGAAAAATGGCCATAAATTCAGCTACAAATGAGACTGAGAAATGTAGACATTTAAATGGGTGAACAGAGTATTTACCTAAAATGTGGTATCCTGCTCTTGTAGAACAGAGGAGCAGGCATTAGAAAGCACCTAGAAATCTCTGTCACAGTCATGAATTCATTTTCTTAGCTCTCAGAGGTGCTAGTCAACTGTTAGAGAAAAATAATAGTTCATGTTTTCTTCCCTAATCCTCCAAAAGCTTGGAATTATTTTTGAAACACTTGAAATCTTTGCTACACCATCTGTCTAGAAGGTATGACAGTGATCAGTGATAGACTAGAAAAGTCTTGTATTTAATAATATAAAGGAAAAAATAAAATGATAGCAAGGGAGCTAGAGATATAGCTCAATGATGTGACACCTGCCTCACTGATTTCTGCAGCAGATATAATCAGTATACACAAGATGTCTTTTCATTACATATTAAAAGTCTTGAATGTGTGACATGGAAAATAAGATCAACTGAACATTCCCCAAAATTAAATATTTTCTTTTTGTGACTGTTGACTTTCAATCAAATAATAGTTACAGGTATGGAAGAATGGATAAGTACATTTTCCATTTATTTATCTGTTCATTCAATAAATATATACCACATGGCTGACACATTGAGAGAAAAGAGAAAGAGAGGTTGAGAGTAGGATCTCCAAGGCATATTAAATGCATTTGTAAGTGTGCCAAAATCAAGCCTATTCATTTATATTATTAATATAAACTAGTTAAGAATCATTTTCTCAACAACTATCCATGGTACTAGGGAAAGCATTGCAGACCTTAAGCATAGAGTGATATAATAGTTCATTACTAATATAATAACTATTTCATTGTGAATTGTACGTTGACTATGGCTGTCATTGACTAGTTAATGTAAAGAGTAACTTTACATTTGAAGGATAAATTTCAGAAATCTATTAGGCAAATTCTCATTTTGAGTTTCAACCACTAGTACACAAACCTTACTGTAATCATTCCAACTATAGAAAGGAGCTCTTTAAGAAACCAAATTCAACAGTGCCAGGCGTGGTGGCTCATGCCTGTAATCCCAGCACTCAGGAGGCAGAGACAGGAGGATTGCTGAGTTCGAGGCTTGCCTGGGCTACATAGTGAGCTCAGAGCCAGCTGGAACTACAAAATGAGACCCTGTCTCAAAAAAAAAAAAAAAAAGAAACCAGATTCATGAGAACATGATATTAATTTAGGTCATTTGTTCCTTAGAATAATTAAAGGAGCATTTGAGTAATCACCAAACAGACTAGGATACAATTATTATATTACCCATTTTAGAGATTTTAAAAAAGGAGGCTCAGGAAAGTGAAGTATTTTATTGAAGACCACATAGTAAGTAATTACCCAGTAATTCAAGCCTACTTGGAGTTATGACTCTGTTTCCCTCTATAGGAAAATGTAGGTATGCAAAGTTATGGACAGCAGTCCCAAGGTGCAATGATACTTCTCAAATTCTAATGTGCATATGAAACCCTGGGAAATTTAGATTCTGAACTGGTAAGTCTCTGTGAGGGCCTGAGAATCTGCATTTTTAATGGACCACCAGGTAATCTGAAGCTCTTTTCTTAATGAGCTTTTTTTTTTTTTACAGGATAGTGACTCAGTAACTAAGACTGTAAGATATTAAATTACATTATGCTTTCTCAAAGGATAAGTGAAATGATTATTCTTATGTTATTTTTCCCGAGGTATTATTAATTTAAATTTCATATTTTGACTTTTTTAAGAGGCTGTTTGTTATGTAAAACCATCTCTTTTAGTTTGTATTATCACTTTTTGTTGTTTTGGCTTCCACTCAAGTCCTAGAATTCCTTACAAAGACATAAAATAATAAGACACTGCTTTGCACATCATTGGCATTGGCAAGCTTTTTATTGTATGGTGACAGACTTGAGCAAAAGAAAACAAGCTATAATTTAGTCAGTATTCATGTAAACAAACATTTTATTTAGAAAGGAATAAAATCAGTGAAAATAAAATTCATTTGTTAACACAAGTAATAGTTTTCAAGGCCTAATTCAGAGTACCTGGACATGCTCCATAAGTACTGAAATTTTTGAGTGGGGGCAAAATATCTACTTTACCTACATTATTTTAAAGGATGAGAATATCTCATAAATAGGCTAGACATTATATATATATTTTTAAGTATTTTCATTATTTTAATATATTTTCCCTCATATTTCAAAAGGGAACATCTCTAAATTATACCTCAAAATCATTTTAAAAATTAAAGTAACAATTCTAAGTAGCTTTGAGTCAATTAAATACCGTTTGGTGGTCCCAGTATAGTGTTTATATCAGAAAAAAACATCATAATTTGCATCTCATTGACTATTCCCTCAACTCTAAAGAGCTATCACGCCACTCTTCGAGTAGGTCTCTAGGGTTGAAGCCTGTTCCATCATTGCTATGCTAGATCTATTTGGTAGTAAAATCAGGGTTACTAGTGACTGCTCCCTCACCTGAAAAAAAAATCTTCTGTATTAGCCCTGTCTTTCCTCCTGTGGCATTCCAGAAGTTGTCAGATTTACTTTTCCAGCTCTTTCTTAGCAACGCTAGAGCTGACATATCATGCTAATATTCTGAATTTCTTTGTTTTTTTTTCCTGTTTGTGCACTTTCTTTTTCATGGTATTTGTTTTTGTTAATATTTTTCAAATTGTGGATAACTTCTTCTCAACACGTTCCCACACATTTTCTCACCTGTGTTACTTTCCTTATCCTTTACCTCTATTATCTACTGCTTGCATGGCTTGTCATTGGGCTCTTAAACTCTTGGATTGCTTTATTTATTTTTGTAGAGTCAGCAATTGAACTGAGGGTTCCACATGTATATGCTAAGCAAATTCTCTACAATTTAGCTATATCCCTTCAACCTCATTTTAAAAGTGTGTGTGTGTGTGTGTGTGTGTGTTTGGTGTATTTTAGAATTTTGTTTTAGTGTTGGCACTTTCATACCCATATCTTATGTCAGATTAGCTTTACTGACCTAATCAAAATTATGCTGGAAATCATAACCTTTTTGCAAACACCAACAATTTCAGGGAATTAGAGGAATTCTCTAGCATCAAATATTAATTCTCTAATAACATTGTACAGTGTATAACAGCATAAATGATTAACTTCTAATTATTTATGCTCAGCAACTACTCAGAAGCATTATATTCCCTTTAATACTAAAAATATTAAAAAGAAAAGAATGATGACTTATTTAACATATCTCTTGAAACCCTAGTCATGTGTGCAAAATGAATTATAACTATTTGAATTCCTATAGTTAATTGTTTATGGCACGTAGAAAATGTAACTATTATCTTCTATGATGAAACAAGTATTACCCATTTTGTTGCTGTGCCACTTAGAGATCTATCGCCATGAATACTGCCTTCTGTCTTTCTCTCTGTCATCATTGAATGGATCTTAATGAAACAAGCTTCCCATTCAAAATATTGTCATCTAAGAATGAAACGAATATCTTCAACCACATTGATAACACATTGTAATCCTCTTTGAACACTAGAAAAGCAATAAAATTCATTTTTAGTGTATCTTCATAAAAGGGACACCACTCGTAAAAATTATGATGGTCAAAACTTGAAATACATGTATAAATTCCTGTTATTTATCTTAAAAGAAAATGGTATTCATATCGGACATCCCCCACATGGTTACTCTTATTTTAAAACTCAATGAGAAGCATCTAAAATCCCTGCATAGCAACCTCTCTTTTCATTCAAAGAATCCTAGAAGTCTGTGTTAGGATGAATGTCAGTCAATATATCACATTAAGACACTCATTTTCAATTTACAGCAGTTTATATATGCAAATCCAGGCACTAGTTAGCCTAAAAATAACAAGGTTTCTTCATCAGTAAAATACATTTTATATTGGAAAATAAATATCTTACTTAGTCTTCTAGATTCAAGAGAGTTGATTTGCTACTAGATAACACTTGTTTTCTTAGGATTTAACTATTATCTTTCTGACAGTTTTTGCAAAAATTACCATATCCCTGCATATCTCTGCATTAGGGTGAATCTCAGTAGCCACAAAGAGTCAGAGGAGTAGCAGTAGTGATTGTGTCTTTGAGAAATTAAGTTACAATGGCATAATAGTTGAAGAGGTTGTGTAAATCTTTGATGAATAATTTTGAAAATTTTCTACAGGATAAGGAGGTACTTTGGAAGTTTGGGGGCATTCCTTCATTTTGGAGGAGCCACTAGGAAATTTCCAGAAATACTGTTGAGTTTGTTAATAGAAATCAAGTAGGGATCCTTAATAACATAAAGCAAAAGTGTTAATCATTATAATTTCATCAAAACAACTGTTTATACCTGTTATATATACTGCCTAATATTATGATAAGAAATCTGCATAATTTAAGGGTAAACAATACAATTCTAGATTTTAAGATATTTTGAACACATTATCAAAGACAGGTCTATTGACAACTAATTCAAGGTAGGGAAGAGCTATAATCTATGTGCACTGATGTTAGAAAAGAACAAATTGATTGTCAGTTAAGGAATACACTATAGAGGAAACACTACTTAAATATCTTTGAAAGATAAACAAAATCAAGGAATGAAAAGAATTTCAAGTTGGAGGCATAGTATAAACAACATGGAGATAAAAATGTGTATAGCACTCAGGCACAGTGGCGCATGCCTGTGATTCCCACTGCTGTGGAGTCTAAGATGAGACGATTGCAAATCTGAGCTTCACTTGGATAACTTAGAACCAGTCTCAAAGAAAAAAGCAAAAAATGGCCATGATGTAATTGAGTATCAGACTGCTGCCTACCATGCAGGAAGTCTTCGCTTCGGATTTCAAGCACCACAAAAATTAAGATTTAAGCAAAAAATGAATGTATATAGTGTATTTGAGATGTGAGATATGAGGACAGAAGAGGTGAAAATCTTTTTTATAGTTGATGTTGTTTTGTTTTATTTGAGAAAAATTCTCACTCTATAGCTCAGGTTGACCTAAAACTCACAGCAATCTCCTGCCTCAGTCTTCTAAATTCTGGGGTTACAGGCATGCACCATCATGCTGTTCTCGCGGATTTGAATGGACAAAATCCTTGCAACTAAAAAGTATTAATAAACAATCAAGAAGTTCTGAGCCAGAAAAATATCACAGCAATTAAGAAACAGATTTGAGACATATTATGAATTTACTTGACTTGGTAGATTGTAAAGGTTTGCAGGATTTCCAGTCTCAACTACTAAGTGATTATTGTATCATGACTGAGATAACAAATACATAAATGATAAGCTACATGGTCTAAATAGAAGGGAGATAATGGATTTATACATAGAAATATCACCTACTAATAATGTCTTGGAGTAGCTATGTGAAAGCACTGAATTGATATTGCATTTATGCAGGTGTTTATTTATTCATGTATGCAAAATATGTAGTAAAACCCAGTAACATACACTGGTCCTGAGAACTGCTTATTAGCAGCATGCTCTTACTTACTGTAATCATGTCCTTATACTAAGTCCTGGTTAGAAGCTTAAACTTTTTGTAGCTCATTTAAAGTGTTATATTAGAAGGTATTTATTGAGGAGCCACTGTGAAGTGAATACCATTCTAGATCCTAGGGTGAAAAAAATGTACAACAGATTGGCTCCTTGTCTTTATGGTAGCTAATACTCTAGTGGGAGAGATAGAGAATACACAAATCAATATGTAACAGACTTTTGAGTAATGAAAATAAAGCAAGATAAATGGATAGAAAATGGTAAGATTATGTGCCACTTCCTTGTGATAGTCACATAAGAGAAGTATGAAGCTGATGATTGTCCAGTTCAGTGATAAATGTAACTTGGAGTAAAATGGTAGTAGTGGGGTTAATAGAAGGGTTCTGATTTTTTTTTTTTTTTGAGACAGGGTCTCGCTTTGTAGTTCAGGCTGGCTCTGAGCTCACTATGTAGCCCAGGCAAACGTCCAACTCAGCAATCCTCCTGTCTCTGCCTCCCGAGTGCTGGGATGACAGGTGTGAGCCACCACTCCCGGCACTATGGTATGTGGTATTGATTGCTGGTGGGCGTGAGTATCCACACTCAGCATTGTATGTGGTTACCGGGGATCGAACTCAGGACCTTGCGCTTGCGAGGCAGGCGCCAGAACCACTGAGCTAACCCTCCGGCCCCAGGGTTCTGATTTTTGATATATTTTCACTCAAAGTGACTGAACTCGATCATGAACTAGATGTGTATAAACTAAAAAGAAAAAAATGATTCCTAGATTTTTGGACTAGAAAATTGGGGCTGTTTTGTTTTCATTTATTAAGATGGAAATAAATGAAAAGAAAAGGTATCAGTGTCAGAAAGAGGATAAAGTCAAGATTTTCATTTTACACAAGTTAAATTTGATATGTTTAATAAACACTGGAGTGGAATGTTTAGAAGGCAACTGGATATAAAAGTCTGATGAGAGAGATTGGGTTTGGAGATATTAAGTTGAGGGTAATCAATATTGTACCGGTTAGCTTCTGTTTCTTCTCCAATTTCTCTTGATCTGTATCACAAGAGATGACTATGAATTATCTTATACCCTGGCTTCTGATTAGTTTCTGTCAGAGGGAAACTTCTGTAGTGAAGGAAGGGGAAGCTGAGGGGCTTACTACTGTGTGCTCCTTTACTATTTTACTATGAGTTGTGTGATTCTCTCAATCAGATGCTCTGACTTCTTTCAAGTAGCCTATTCCTTGGCTAGCTCCTATTTCCACTATATACCCACATTCTTGCTCTTTTAGTTCTAGGAATGGTGACAGATTACAATAGGGAAGGGTACTAATAGGGTCTGAACTCACAGCCTTTCCACTTTTTTCTGAGATAAGGTCTCACAAGTCACTGAATTTTCCAGGCTGGGCTCAAATTTATAGTACCCCTGCCTGTCTTCCAGAGTGCTGTAATTATAAGTATGTGCTTCCATGTGTGGCTATGTTATATCCTACCATACAGTATTTTGTTTTTTCTTATGGGTTCCTTACCTCTTGTACAGAAAAACCTCACTGTATTGAAATCTTCAATGATTATCCTAGTTGTAGCAAGCACAACACACTATTTTCTGTTGGGATAGAAAATTAAGCAGTATTTTCCTGGCTTCTTCATTATAACATGTTAAGAATGATGCAATAATTGTTATTAGAAGTAGACTCAGGAACTGACTCTCACAAAAATTCCAGGGATGTTTCACATATTTAAGAATATTGACAAGACTCTAATGGAGAGATGGTGGAACATGGGTAACCCATAATATGCTGTGACATTATTACTACTCAAATTGTTACCACATAAGGAGAAAGGTATTGTCCAATCAAGTAGCCATGGCACTTATCTGTAAGCAAACAATAATGACTACAAAGAAAATGACATCTTATGACATTTTTGGTGACCCTATAGGGTATATAAATGGAAAAAAGGGAAACTGAACATCTAAATGAATTATACATGAAAAAATCAAATCTCTAGAATTTAAAATTATTATTCAGGTCCTAAATTTGAGATCAGGATATGAATCTAGCCAATGGGTTGAGTGTTACAGATGATAACTTTGATAGCTATCAAAAATACCTAGTTATTGGGCCGGAGGGTTAGCTCAGTGGTTCCGGCGCCTGCCTCGCAAGCTCAAGGTCCTGAGTTCGATCCCCGGTAACCACATAGAATGCTGGGCGTGGAGACACGCCCACCAACAATCAACACCGCATACCACAATGCCGGTCATGGTGGCTCACGCCTGTCATCCCAGCACTCGGGAGGCAGAGACAAGAGGATTGCTGAGTTCGTGGTGGCTTGCCTGGGCACCATAGTGAGCTCAGGGCCAGCCTGAACTACAAAGCGAGACCCTGTCTCAAAAAGCAAAAAAAAAAAAAAAAAAA
>PVIC010017532.1:0-32701 GCA_004025085.1 Thryonomys swinderianus
CGGGAGCAACATAAGCATAAATTGTTCAGAATGTCTGAGGAACAGTACAGGTAAGTCTTCTTTTTCAGTATAATTCTATTCCCTTGAAAATAAGCTGCATTAACCTAGTGCACTCTTTCATCTGGTTGTGCTGCCTTGATGTTACATGTGTGTTATGCATAACTACAGAAAAAGAACAGTGAAGCAAGTTAAAACAACTGCCCCAAAGAATCAATTTTCTTTTTCCCAGGGAGACAGTGAAGAAAATTAGCTTTCTGAAGTTGCTTTGATAAAACAGTAATATTCCACAGGCATTACTGCAGGCTTGGAGTTGAAATTCATGCATGCTGGTTTCTAAAGTGTGAAAGGAAAAAGTGTCTCCCTTTGGAGGGAAAAGACTTATTTTGAATCACAGCAGGTTGAATTCATAAAAACTTAAATTGTGAGTTTGGGATTGATTTTTATAAACAAACTTATCACAAATTTAAGAGAAAAACATATTCTTAACCAACCACTCAGTTTAATGGAGGCCCTTATTTTATGGTTTCACACATTATAATCTAATTTTAAATAGAATCTACTTACTAGTGGATGAAGCAGATCTGAGAGGTTGTGCTGTCCTGTGAGATCTGTTTCCATAAACATTCTCTCCAAGTGAACAATCTCAAAGGAGGACAGGTGTGGGTCCTGATGTGTTTTAAAGCTCTTTTTGTGTATTTATGTATTTATTTATTTTTTGAGACAGGGTATCACTTTGTAGTTCAGGCTGGCCCTGAACTCACTATGTAGCCCCCAGGCAAGCCTCGAACTCATGGCAATCCTCCTGCTTCTGCCTCCCAAGTGCTGGGATTACAGGCATGAGCCACCACACCCGGCACTGTGGTGTGTGTTACTGACTGCTGATGAGTGTGAGTCACCACACCCAGCATTGTGGTATGTGGTTACCTGGGATCGAATTTGGGACCTTGTGCTTGCAAGGCAGACACTGGAAGCACTGAGCTAAATTTCTGGCCTAAAGCTCTTGTTTTTGATTTGATTCATGAAGGGCATTTACTGGAGAGATATGATAGAATAGTGAGTTTTGCCCCTGACCACTGCAAAAGCAAGGTTTCCACAAAGAGTTCAGAAGACTCTAAATCTTTAGGAAACTGTATGTCCAAAGTTTGCCCATGAGAATATGTAGAAGTTTTGCCAGGTTGGGAATTAACTACAAGATAAGAATTTTGTTTTGACTGTGTCATATATTGGTACAAATTCCCCAATGTTATGTGTGAGTGTGAGATGTATGCAAATTATACCAATAAAGAATGCAATTTAAAAAAAGAATTTTGTTTTGTACAATTTTACTTTCATCTCAGACTATGTAATGTCATCTTCTACTTCTCTCTATCCTCTATGAATGGATAATTTATATTTCTTGGGGACTAAAATTGTCTTTTCATTCATTCATTTATGGAGCATGGTGGTATGTTTTGCTTCGGCCTGATTCTTAATGTCTCTTTAGTCCTTTTAAAAAGTCTTTCTGGGCCAGGGATATAGCTCAAGTGGTACCTATCCTACCTTGGAAGCAGAAGGGCCCAAGTTCAATCCCTGGTACTGGAAAAAAAAAAAAAGTCTGTTCTGAGATAAGAGATAAACTTGCAGTCTAAAGTAGAGATGTCTGATCAATGTAAAATAATAGAGCAAAATGGGAAGTCATGTGGGGCGCTGCTGAGCACTGAGATCCTGGTCCTGTTCCCTGAGGGAAATGGTTGTGACCTAATTGACAGGGGAAGACTGACAATTGAGGTCTGTAGGCAAAGAAAGGAAAAAGAAAATCTCTTGTCTCGAAGTCATTCACACAAAATAATACAAAAAAAATCACAAAGGAGTGAGTTGTAGTGAAAATGGCAGAATTTAATCTGCTGTGTTTCATCTTGATCTGTCAAACCATATATATATACATATATATACATATATATGTATGTATGTATATATATGTATGTATATATATGTATGTATGTATATATATATATGTATGTATATATGTTTGTATTTGCAATTTCACATTAAGAGCCTTTCTACAGACTCTAACAAAAAGGAACTGATTCCTTGCATTGGCTAAAAGAAGTGGTTAAATACAGTTAAATATGTTTTCATAGCACTTCCATTGTGCACGTATCATGAAGATCTAGTTTGCTGATACCGACTGGTTCCCCCTGATCAGCTCTCTGCCTCCATTCTCTCTACCTACATCTCAGCTTAGCTCCCTTCAGGGCTTTCCTTTACACTCACGTTAGGTCATCTACTAGCAATTTTCTAGATCTTCCCAGTCAATTTTTTTAAAGTCAACTTTTTTTACTTCCTTGATTAAAGAATCTCTTTGCTCATTTGTCCTGACTTTCTACACCTTTATAATTCTCTTCCTTCACTTCCATTCACCTTCTCCATTCCTCTCCCTACAGCAATCTTTTTTTTTTTTTTTGAGACAGGGTCTCACTTTGTAGTTTAGGCTGGCCCTCAGCTCACTATGTAGCCCAGGCAAGCCTTGAACCCAGCAATCCACCTGTCTCTGCCTCCCGAGGGCTGGGATTACAGGTGTGAGCCACCACGCCCGGCAATGTGGTTTGTGGTGTTGATTGTTGGTGGATGTGAGTCTCCACGCCCAGCATTGTATATGGTTACCGGGGATCGAACTCAGGACCTTGCGCTTGCGAGGCAGGCGCCGGAACCACTGAGCTAACCCTCCAGCCCCCCTAGAGCAATCTTCATCTTTTTATTTCCTCTGTCTGCCTCCCCTTGACTTTTTTTGTGTATGTTTTCAAATTCTATTCCATTTTTGTGACTTTATTTGATTCATTCATCTTTTTAAGCATCCTTGTCAAGATGGATAGGAACACTCCCTGCTGAAGAATTGTTCTCTGAATTCTTATTGTGTTTTTGATCAATAATATGAGATCTATTGTTATATAATTTACAGTATTATGTAGCTTGAGTATGATTTTGAATGTTGCTAGTCTTCTTTTTAAAATTAATTTTATTGGTCAATTTAAATACACATAAAGACCGCATTCATCATAAGGAATTTGTACCTGTACATGGTGTAACCACACTCTTCTTCTGATTTTTCTTCATTTCATTGTCTTAGAGGCAGAAGCTGTGGCCTGCAATTTTCTGCATTCCACACTAGTCCCATTGCTCTGCCTGAAGTGTGGTGTAAACTCAAGAAATCCTGATAGTTTGATGATAATCAACAAAAAGCACTTTTGGTTATTCTATTTCTAAATTAATAATACAGCCTGAGGTAGCAAATTAGGTTTGATGTATAATTCAAAAATTTGCCAAAATAAATTTGTATTTCAAGTGATTTGTGGTAAAGTCACATTGAAAAGGTATAATCTAGGGCTGGAGGGTTTGCTCAGTGGTTCCAGTGCCTGCCTCGCAAGTGCAAGGTCCTGAGTTTGATCCCCGGTAACCACATATAATGCTGGGCATGGAGACTCACACCCATCAACAATCAACACCGCATACCACAATGCCGGACGTGGTGGCTCACGCCTGTAATCCCAGCACTCAGGAGGCAGAGACAGGAGGATTGCTGAGTTTGTGGCGGCTTGCCTGGGCACCATAGTAAGCTCAGGGCCAGCCTGAACTACAAAGCGAGACCCTGTCTCAAAAAAAAAAAAAAAAGGTATAATCTATTAGCTTATATGTGGTACTTAGAACACAAACATATTTAAATTTTATTTTATTTTATTTTGGCAACTGAAATCAAATTCAAGGTCTTGTGCATGCTAGTCAGGTACTGTGCCACTGAGCTACATCCCTGGCCCTGTATTTAAATCTGCAATATGTCTGGATTTTAAGGGTTTAATTACAAATTCCAGTTCACATCTATGCTTATTAGACTGTTACTATTGCAATTTTATATTATGTGGTATTAGTGCTGGTGTCTCATAAGAACGTCAGCATTTCCCTCTCTCTATTGTGACTATGTACATATGGGTCTCTTGTATTATCTGTACCTACGTACATCTAACCTGATGGTGCCTTCTCAACCCAGGTAGAGAGAATATGCTGAAATCCAAACTGCTTCATTTATTAATAACAAGGATTGTTTGAAGTAGTATTTTTGTCAAGACTCCACTCAATAAATCTACGCTGTAACTGGCCACAGTCCTGATTTTGTTTTATTTTTTGATTCAGACTTTCAAATTAAAGACTCATAATGACTACAGAAGAGTATCAAATTAATTATCTCAGTGACCTGCTTATTTCACCACAGCTGGCAAACCTAGTCCAGATCATTACTCATTACCTCATCCACTTACACAAGTGATTACGAGAGGGTTTGAGAATAACCTGCCATCAGGTGCAAGACTCATTTCACTATGGGAGATACAGTCTGCAGTAAAAATAGCATACATTGGGAGTAGCAGCACTAGAATGGATTCATTTCACTCAGCTCTTTTTACTAACAGCATTTCTGACGCCAGTTCATGGGGTTTTCTCATACCAGGAATCCAGTCTCCAATCCTCCAGATACCAGTTGTGTGAGTTTATAACTAAATTCAGTCTTCCCTAACTGGAGTTAGCATAAGTTTTTTTTAAATTTTTTTATTTTTATTGGTATATTGTATATACACATCATGATCTCCCTCAATATTGGGAACTTGTACCTTATATGACACAATTCAATTCTCATTTTAGCATAAGTTTAATAGCTCAGTTCCACATGATTTTTCTCCTTTCAGATGCTAGCTGTACATATAGGATACTTATTGTGCTATCTCCCTTGGCTATAAGGTCCAGGATTTCAAAACTATTCACTTTTGGTCCAATAATTGTCCTAAAATGGCCCTCAGAATTCAGAAAAACAATTTATTTATTCTTATTGGTTTACATAAAAGATACAAATGAACAATCAGGGAAAAAGATACAGGAAAATATCCACAAGGGTTCTGGGTGTAGAACTTTCCACCTTCTCAGAGTTGGAACGTGATGCCCTCTTAGGAACTCAGGTGTGTTCACCTGGAAACTTTCCAAATACCATTGCATAAACTTTTAAAGAAAGTTATATTACACAGGCATGGTTCAATAAATAACTAACCATTGGTTATTGACTTAATATCAAGCCTCTTCCCTTCTCTTGAGTTTAGGAAATCAGAAAAAAATTTCCCAAGCTTCTAATCCTGGGTAGATCTTTCTGGAAGCCATACTAATAACCTCCCATACTAATATCACCTAGAGGCATGCCAAGAGTTGTCTCATTACTGTCAAGCAAGCTGTGAATGAAAAGGAAAACTATTCAGGGATAATGAAAGATAGTGCTCACAGTGAAGGAACTGCAAGTATTTAGACACTTTCTGCCAGGAGTGAGAAAGGACGGCGATATAGATTTTTCAAATTCAGTCTAGTAGTCAGCACTTACTTTAACTCGGCCTCCAACTCTCTGGACCTCAATTTTTTCTTGGTGCAGAGGAATATTTGAGAAAATATCAGTTAATACCATACAGTCTTTCACATAACAGCTGTCTGAAATTGGATTTAGGTTAAGAGATCCTTCACCGTGGTTAAAGAACATAGTCTATGGAGTTTGCAATTCTATCTTTCCAGGTGGAGAATAAACTTGAGGAGCAAAAGGCCTTTCCTATGTTAATTTCTGGATCAAAAAAATTAAGTATGTATAACTTCATGTCCTGACCCTCATAGATTCCTATAGCAAAACACTGTAGACTGGGTGGCAACAAAAAAAGGAATTTTGCAAAAAACAGAGAGAGAAAAAAAATCTTCAAAAAGCATCCACACTGGACCAGAGAGTTAGCTCAGGGGTTCCGGCGCCTGCCTCACAAGCGCAAGGACCTGAGTTCGATCCCCAGTAACCACATATAATGCTGGGCATGGAGACACGCCCACCACCAGTCAACACAGCATACCACAGTGCCAGACGTGGTGGCTCACGCCTGTCATCCCAGCACTCGGGAGGCAGAGACCGGAGGATTGCCGAGTTCGCGGCGGCTTGCCTGGGGACCATAGTGAGCTCAGGGCCAGCCTGAACTACAAAGCGAGACCCTGTCTCAAAAAGCCCGAGGTCACAATGGGTATGCGCGGGGAAAAGTGAGTGTAGAGTTACAAGACTATAAGAGAGCGGCTTACTAGGATGCGCTTTATACCCTGACAAGGGTTCATGTGATCAGATGCTTCAAGGCTCTCGTATCCATTTCCTGACCTAAACTTAGAATCCATATTTTCTCTAAAAGGACGTGATGCCTTTCAGTGAGAAAATGTATTTTGGTGCCAAAATCTGGGTCCTGGGAGTGAAATTACTGCTAGGTTAATCTTTTGTATGTAACAATTAAATTGTATGCTTTGCATTACATAACATTCTGAACAGTTGTGTAGTAAGAAAAGTAAAATATGCACTTTATTTTATTTTAGCACTTTATTTTCTGTTTAAAATATTTTAAGCATAGAGGGAGCTGCAAGAATAGTATGAAAAGTTTAATATAACCTGTACCTAGATTATTAACTCACAATTCTAAGGCAATAATGGTAAATAACTATTGTGTGTGTGCATGTGCATGTGTGTGTGTTTGTGTGTGTGTGTGTGTGAGAGAGAGAGAGAAAGAGAGAGAGAGAGAGAGAACAATTGAAAATAAGTCACTGACATGATGGTTTACTAATACTTCCAGGCTTCATAAGAACAAAAATATTATCTAATGTAAAATGGCTACTTAACTCTGATAAAATATTATCTACTTTTTAATCCACACATTCCGTGTCTATTTTCTTTGTGCAAATAAAGACCTTTGAAATAATACCAAAAGCAAGAAACTAAACTTACATCTTTTTCTTCTTTTATAATCTTGCAAAAATCCAATCGAGGATCACACTTTGCATTATCTGTCAGATTCCTTTAATTGCACTGAATCTAGAATATTTACTCCTTTGTATTTTATAACCTTGATATTTTTGGCAAATACAGTCCCATTATTTTGGAGAATTCTTTGGAACTTGGTTTTCTATCTACATTCTTACAAATAAGTTGAGAATAATACAGTCCCATTATTTTGGAAAATTCTTTGGAACTTGGTTTTCTAAGTACATTCTTACAAATAAATTTAGAAGAGCCATTAAGGGCCGAAGTTCTATTCTTAGTGCCATACAGAGAAGTGTGTTACGTGTATTTGTGCCAACACGGGTTATATTAACTTCCAATTCTTAGATGATATCTGCTGGATTTCCCTATTATAAAGCAATAAATATTTTATTGTCCCATATCCCAGAAGAGGATTGCTACAACCCTCTCCTCTGTGAATCATGTGGTCATCATAATACGAACACATCAACTTCAACTTCATGACACTGCACAGAAACTCCACATGCATTCTTGAAGTTTTTTAGAACAATTTTTTTTTTCTTTGAGACAGGGTCTCACTTTGTATTTCAGGCTGGCCCTGAGCTCACTATGTAGCCCAGGCAAACCTTGAATGCAGCAATCCTCCTGCCTCTGCCTCCCAAGTGCTGGGATTATAGGCTTGAGCCACCAAGCTCGGCATTTGTGGTATGTGGTACTGATTGCTGGTGGGCATGAGTCACCATGCCTGGTATTGTATGTGGTTACCAGGAATTGAACCAGGAACTTTGCCCTTGCTAGGCAGGCACTGGAACAACTGAGGTAGATCTCTGGCCCATTTAGAAAAAAATTAAAGTTGGACACACTCTCTACTGCATGTTTAGCTTTTAAGCATTATATAATGTCTTGCATTTAATGCTTCATCTCATGAAATGAATGATATTTTTAAAGCCATGTATTTTACAGTATGTGGGACATCATTGTCATTTTAGTAGCTTCTAAGTTATATATATTAATAAACTTTAATTAGAAACATTGTGATCATGCTGAAAAATTTGAAATTTCCTACTAAAACAACTTCTTCCATTTTATTCTTTCAATTTTTGTTTGGCATTGGTATGTGGACTATTTGACAAACTCCCACTTCAACAGTAGGTGATGAGTACTTTCACAGCAAGTCCGACTCTAACTTGTATCTTCAAACTTCAGCTGAACACATTTAATACTTCTCTGACTGTAACCCAAAACTTTCTGGTTGCTTTATTTTGCTGCACATTGCCATGAGATTCACAATCTTGTTATTTTTTTAATTAGGTTGGGATTGATTTAGTTTAAATCGAGGTTGTTGCTTACCATTTACGACATTATTTGAAGCTGACTGTATTGCCTATCTCCACCTCAATTTTCTCACTGAAATGATGACTTGGGAAAATTTTAGTTGTGAACTACTTAGAGTATGTGAACTAAAGATAAAGGAACATAAGGAGACACTGTACAGTACTTCCTGGCCAACAAGCTTATATACTTCTCCACCAGGAGTGGCAAAGATTCCTGGAAGAAAGAAGTTGTTAGCAACACAAAAGCCATGCCAGTGTTTGTGCAAGGGTGAGCTGGCCCTGTTCTATTGGGAGGGATATTCATATCCACCTTTCCTTTTTTGCACAGAAGTCAACTTTTGTCTGTGATCATTATTTATTGTTAATACACAATTAAACTGAAAAATATCAGTACACAAGTGATAAAAGTTAAAGCCTGAGGGCTGGGGATTTAGCTCAAGTGGTACCGCACCAGCCTTGGATGCACAAGGGGCAGAATTCAATCCCCAGTACCGCAAAACGATTAAAAAATAAAAAATAATAATAAAACCTGGACAGAAGAACTGCATAATGTATTTATCTGAGGTGGAAATTAGTTGCAATGGGAGAAAGATTAAGATTAATGTCAAAAAAAGAGATTGAGAAAACCAGTAAGTATCTAAAGAAGAGAGAACTATAGAATTTAGAAACTACACTTAAGTATTTACCAGAGAGCTGAAGAAAAGCATTTAAATAAATACAACTTCTGAAGATACCACTATTGAAGGGAATTTTGGCCCAGATGTCCACTGAAAAGCAGAAAATTTGCTGGATATTAGTAAGTTCAAAATGAAGATGATGCGTTGGGCCAAAAGTAGTTAAGTGACACCAAGTTGCATATTTCTGCAAGGCTTTCTGGAGTTTCAAAGTGAAGAAGAAAACTTCTACTGACCATCGGGGAGAGGCATATCACATGCAAGTTTCCTCAAATTTGAATTTAGAGAATGTCCTGGGATGTGCGTTCAGTGGAACACTTTTTATAATTCACTGTTTTTGCAGATTTGAATAAGACCTGAGAAGTGTAGCAATCTGCAAGTGACTCTGGTGTTACACACAGATGTGTTTCATCATGAATGCAGCAAGGAAGGGAGAACCAACAAGATCATACAGAAGTACATCATCACAGAACTCTGACAGAGGCAGGTCCCTCTGCCACTTCAGGGTAATAACTCACAGCTAATATGTAGTGACTATGGATCAAAATAATTGTGGAGACATAAATCACACAAGGTACATCATTTTCAATATTGAAATACAGTTAAAATATAACCAGTACTTTTGTTTTAGACATTCTGATTTAATCCATCACTGGTTTCCAATAACCCAATTCCATTGCCTCCAATTTTTTTAATGCCTGGATATTTTATAATTTTACCTAGACATGTGGACTCCATATGAATATGTTAATTATAATTATCGTTCACATACTGGAAAAGCAGACACACGTTGGCTAACATCTGTGATTGATTGTACTGAGGCCCCAGTTCTTCAGTGCTCTTATAACTCTACCTGTCACAAAGTAACTTATATACAACATAGCCTGACTCTGGGCAAAATCAACTCATGTAAAACTTACTTTATAAAGAATATTGAATATTTATTAACCACTCTGCTCAAATTGAAAAAATAGAATAATATATTTTCCACCAGGATAAAGTAGAAAAAAGCCTTTAATTGCACTGCTGTAAGTTGAGCTACACTTATGTGAGCAAATATGACAAAGCAAAACTTTATGAAGGAGCTGCTGGCTTGAGCTGCCTTAGTGTTGTTCCTCTGCGGTTGCCATGACAATATTCCTGGGGTTGCCTAAGGAGAAGGGGTGGCTCCGGTCTTTCCCACCAAGGCTGTCTTAGGTCAGCCCTCAGTCCACTCACCCTGAGCACATGATGGAGTTTAACCAAGATTAAAACATAATAGTAATAAAACAAAATAAATGAAATAAACCAACCATAGCTTCTCCTAGCTGGATACAGACATGATCAAACCTAGTAAAGACGAAGAGTTCTTGACTTAGGATAGTTTAACTCACAAGCTTTCAACTTCATGATTCTACAGAGGCAACATACATTCAGGACACAACACGTTTTGAACTCTGAACTTTGACTTCCCACAGGTGTTCGATGCAAAGAACCTACTGTGCGGCAGAAACCTGCCCCTCTCTTCGGTATGCAAATATTTCTCTAGAGTGGAGTAGTTCCCTGTGGTTTGACGCTTGCTCAGTGAGGTGTTAAACAGGTTTCTAACCCAAGGACCTTTTCTTCTTACTCAGTTTTATTGGGATCTAATTCCATCATAATTCGAGGACCCTCTGCATCATTTTGTCCAGACACAATCAACTAAACTTCACCAACCTATTTATCCGACATTGAAGGATTTAGATCATCTTGTTTATTTTTATTAGTTCATGTTTTTGGTAGATAATAATCACATTCATCACGGTACTTGAACATAACACATTGTAACTATTTTTTCAGCCCTTTCACCTATCCTCTTTCTCCTCCCTTCCCAACTTGTATTCCCTTTCCCTTTCCCTTTCCCTTTTGGGAAAAAAAAAATCTATCTCCCCATTTCCTTTTTGTCTTTATTTGCATTTTGGATTCTTTGGATAAAAGAAACCATGTAATATTTTACACATAATATTTGGCTATGCTGAACTATTAGCTTGAAAAATTCACTATGAGCCAGAGAACATCCTTGAAAAGAAATGATATATCCTGCAATAAATAAGATTTGCCTCACACAATAGTGAGTATATTCTGATTTGAATCCAGCCTATGAGTTGCTGGAAGATGGTCATTTCCATAAAAGTCAAAGGCATCTCCTCTCAGTAACCAATATCCTATGGAATATTTAGTGACAAATAAATGTCTCTTATAGATGGTGCCTGTTGAGGAGAGAACCAGTAAAACACAGCAATATTTAAACCGTGTCTATAGATCTACACAACATTGCCAAGGCACCATGTTATAAAAATAAATTAATGTTTATGGCAGCATAATTCAGAATAGCTAAATATTCTATACAGCCTATATGTCCATAAACACATGAATGAATTTAAAAATGTGTCCTGTAACTGGTAAAAATTCCCTAATGTTAGGTGTGATTGTGAGATGTATATAAAATGTACCAATAAAGAATTCAGTTAAAAAAAAAAAATGTGTCCTGTGCATACAGTGGAGTAATACTCTGCCATAAAGAAAGATAAACCTGAATCACTTGTGGAAAAATAGATGCACCTCGAGACCAAAATATTAAATGAAATAAGTCAGACATATAAGATTCATGATTTCTCTTATAATAAACTTAAATTATAAATAAAAAGCATAATAAAAGACAGATAAAATAGGAAAGAGGGAGGTATATCTTTCTCAAGTAGGAAAAGGATGAGGAGGTACCGGGCAAGGCACAGGAGGAAGAGCAAACAATAAAAAGGAGATAAGATATGTTGTGTACTTGCACCAACTCCACACAGCAATGCAGTCCTTACATACTGCAAACATATACTAATACAAAAAATAAATTTTAAAAACTTAATGTCTAAAAGACACTAAGAACAGTAACTTCTGATATACCTCCTCTCCCTGAAAGACAGCAGGAAGGGTTTGGGTGGAACCATAAGGTATCCTTTGGCTTCAAGGGGAAGTGCCCCCTAGTGAACACACACACAGCCCTGTCAGACATTTCTATGGCAGACATTTAGACAACATGGAACACTGTGACTTTTGTTCCTGATAGTAAATGTTTTCCCTTTTTTTTTTTTTTTTTTTTTTTTTGAGACTGGGTCTCACCTTGTAGATCAGGCTGGCCCTGAGCTCACTATGTAGCCCAGGCAAGCCTCGAACTCAGCAATCCTCTTGTCTCTGCCTCCCGAGTGCTGGGATTACAGGTGTGAGCCACCACACCCGGCACTGTGGTATGTGGTATTGATGGCTGGTGGGCATGAGTCACCATGCCCAGCATTGTTGTATGTGGTTACCAGGATGGAACTCAGGACCTTGTGCTTGCGAGGCAGACGCTGGAACCACTGAGTTAAATCTCTGGCCCAATTTTTTCCATTTTTTAAAAAAGAAGCCCATGGTCTGTGCCCTAAGCATATGTACACATCAGATGTATCCCAATGACTATAATTTATGGCCTCACAACTAGTACCTGGAGAAAAAAATAAGTAAAATGGTCTCTAAATGCAAACTTATAAAACAGTAGTATTGACTGTGGACATGATTGGGGCCATAAGGTAGAACACATCAAAGAACATTTTGTATTGAGTGACTGTCACAGGACTATTGTGCTTCCTTGATAAGCACACATACCAGACAACATGTACCCAATATATACAGCTTCCTATACATTCATTACTATATGACAATATAATATAAATCTCATGGTTTGAAACACTATGCAGGGCTGGAGATTTAGCTCAGTGGTTCCAGTGCCTGCCTCACAAGCGCAAGGTCCTGAGATCGATCCCAGTAACCACATACAATGCTGGGCGTGGTGACTCACACCCACGACCACCAGCAATCATTACCACATACCACAGTGCCAGGCGTGGTGGCTCACGCCTGTAATCCCAGCACTCGGGAGGCAGAAGCAGGAGGACTGCTGAGTTCGAGGCTTGCCTGGGCTACATAGTGAGCTCAGGGCCAGCCTGAACTACAAAGTGAGACACTGTCTCAACAACAACAACAACAACAACAAAAAACCACTATGCATCCATTATACCACAGATTTTCTGTGTTATTTGCTCTGGCAGGTCTGCCGGGGCCTTGGCAATTACATAGCGAAGACACTGGCCGGGCTGAGATCTCCTCTCAAGAGCAAGGCTGCCATCTTACCCACTCTCTGGCTCCTGCCTCAGCGCCCACTTCCAACTTATCTTTCGTTTATAAGCAGAACATGTATTACTTAAAAAAAAAAACTGCAGTGGAAACATACAAATTTCCTTGGGAATTACTTGGTGCTGTTTAAAATTAAACCAAAATGCATAGGTAGTAAAACTAAGGCTCGCTGCTGTAGAAAAATTGCTTCAATAGAATTTTGGTGTGTATTGTTTTTCAGCAAACCAATTATAGAGGCTAAAATTGGAACCTAAATGAATAGCTATTTCATGTTGCTGTAAGTGAACTGCAAGAGTTCTCTATTTCAAAGTCACTTGACATAAAACTTACACATTCCAGACTTCTGAAACTTTCCACCTACTTACATCGCTGCCACTTACACATATCGTTAATCCATCAATAACTCTCAAGATTGCAATAGCTGAATGGAAAAATGGCCAAGGTTCCCCCATTTCATAAATTAAAGTGCTTGTGATTCTTAAAAGTACTGTTCATATTCTTATTTGCAGTTTTAAAATGATTAAAATAATTTAGAAACATATTCAACGGGTGATTGATTTAGTCTGGGGTTAGAATTAATATTCCACATTTTCTCATTTTTGGACAGAGAAGTATTTACCAAAATGATTCCAAGCAAAAGGAATTAATATACTGACTTTCCACTTTAATATTAAAAAGAGCATTTATTGCGGAAATAAGGTTTAACAGTCTACATCATTTTGTATATTGAAACTACAGGAGAAAAAATATTGAAAGTTTAAAATTATAAACTTTATTTTATTATAGAACATACTGAGTAGTTTATATCATAAAACTTAGGTTATTAATTTATTCAGTAAATCTACTCCAAAAGTGAAGGTTCTCAAAGGAGAAATAAAGTTAGTTTCTATAATCTGACAATATGAAAATGGAAATTTATTTGAAAATCAAAATTAATTTTAAATATCAATTCATGTTTTCTGAAGTTGTATCATATAGGAGTATTTTAGAGGTTAAAAACAAATGTTCTGTTACTAGACAAAATTATATGGAAAGCGAGGAAAAAAAATCATGAAACCTAAGGGGAATAGTATCTGTAAATAACAGTCAGGATCTTGACTTCGTTATGCATAGATGAAAAGGTGAACAAATAAATTCAAAATTAAATAGTGCATTTGAAAGGAAAGATAATAATGGGATAACATATTAATTGAAATGATTCAGTGACTAATTGGATGTCTCTAGTATGGGTTGCCATTAAGAAAATGAGGATGTAAAATAAAATAAGTGCATCCCAGAGAGAGGCCCTTCTCATGGAGGACCTGTCCCTTGAGAGCATTCCCAGCAGTCTTCATCACACTAACACTTTGCTAATAAAGTTTCTTCTCTGTGCATAGTTGTCTCTATTTTCATTTGTGCTGTACCACTGAAACTACTTTGCAACCCTATGTCCAAAGGCCTAACCAATGTCAGAACTTGAGAACTTGCCACAGTTGAGTATTTTTTAATGTTAGTTTCTCCAGTATGAGTGAAACCATTGAACATTTCATCTGGCAAACGTAAGCTCTTGAAAATGTATCTTGGGACAATAAAGAAAAATTACCAGGAACTTAATAACATGCTTAATATAGTAAATTATCCAGGGGCTTTCTTCATAAAAGAGAATAAATTGTGCTCAATTAATAAGTCAATCAATATTTTAAGTAAAGCATTAATTTGGGGCCTTCAAATTGATCTAGTAATAGAATGTCAATAAAATTAAGACCATCTACCATCATGATGGATATTGGGGGAGGTCCCCTCTGGTACTTCATTCATTCTAGAAAAAGCCTTTATCGCAGATACACATTTTTGTACATTGATTTTGATAATATTAAATATTGATGTTAAGGAATGTGTCTCATGCCTCTCTGTAGAAAATAAATAGCCATGTTATATATTTCAACTCAGTTTGAAAATTTTCTATGTGTTGCACATATTTTAATATGGAATCACATAAGATCTATTAAGACTATTTTGTCATTTTTTCTTAGTGTTTACTTTTTATCCTAAATTTTGTTACTTGGTTTTCAAATGTCTTTACTTTAGAACTTCTAAGCTTATACAAAAAAAAGCTTTTCTTTTTTACACAAATACTCTTAATTTTTTCTGTTTGCTAATATTTTAAAATATGTAATATTTGTACATTCTTAGTATCTATTAGACATTAGTGAAGAGGTTTAGCTTACAATAAATCATCTATGCTTCATAGTGATTTTATAAATTATCTACTATTTCTCTGCTTTGCAAATGAGGAATGACCAGTGCCAAGTAACACTGAAATTCAGAAGTCTCTAAGGAAAGGCTGCAGAAGCAGCGGATCGGAGAGAAGTTTCTGCCCTGTTACGATGCAGTGTGTTTTAGTAATCACCAGCATAATGTGAATAAAGCTGAGAACCTGGAGGGTGTGCAGCTCAGTCTGTCAACGGCTGCTAGATGGCCGGGTCACTCTTGCCTTTACTTCTTTGAATAAAACTTTGTTATTTTATGTATACATATTTTTCATTTGTCACTTCTCACAGAATGGCATTATCTTTTGTTAAACTGGAAATTCTAGGCTTTTTAAAAAAAATTCACTGTGGTGATACTTGCAGATGACATTTTGTGTTCTATTAATTTAAATAAACCATAAATAATATCAGTTCTATTACTAGTTTATTCACTTTCAACTTTCTATTACTAGTTTATTCACTTTCAACTTTCTATTACTAGTTTATTCACTCATCTCAGCATTTGTATTATGCTTCAAGACTCAATTTGAATTTTAAAAATACATTTCTAAGAGATTTTGGAAATATTTTTCTAATGAATGAATTTTTCTAATGAATATTTTTCTAATGAATACATTTCTAAGATATTTTGGAAATATTTTTCTAATGTACATGCATACAAATGTAGACACAAATATACGTGCATTACTTATCTATGTTAATACTCCAATGAGTCTGAGTTTACAAACTGGTATCCTTCCTGCATCAATACACTATAATAATCATACTAATTTTAATCATCTTGTATAGTAACTTTTGGCAATTTCTGTTAGTCATTATTTTTCTCCATTTTCAAAGTTATCTTGAAAATTTTAGATCAGTGATGGTGAACACTTCAGAGCTTTCAGTGATACAAAGAGCCCACTGTAGTATCATGCTATAGGTTTACACCGCTGTTTAGATTATAGATTCTACCAGGTATGTTCTAGGACATACTCTTGGAGATTCGTTTATGAAAAACTATTTACAAATAGCATTCCTAGTTGGGGGGTAGCTCAGTAGTAGACATATGTTTTAAATATGAAAGGTCCTAGGTTCAACCTCTAGCACAAAGAAGGGAGGAAGGAAGGAAAGGAAGGAAGTAAGGGAAAGAGGGAGGGAGGGAGAAAAGAAAGAAAGAAAGAAAGAAAGAAAGAAAGAAAGAAAGAAAGAAAGAAAGAAAGAAAGAAAGAAAGAAAGAAAGAAAGAAAGAAAGAAAGAGAAAGAAAAGGAAAGAAAAAGAAAGAAAAAGAAAGAAAGAAAGAAAGAGAGAAAGAAAGAAAGAGAGAGAGCGAGAGAAAGACAGAATGAAAGAAAGAAAGAAAGAAAGAAAGAAAGAAAGAAAGAAAGAAAGAAAGAAAGAAAGAAAGAGAGAAAGAAAGAAAGAGAGAAAAGGAAGGAAGGAAAGAAAGAACAAATAAAAAAGAAACAAACAAATGGGAAAAAGAAGGAAGCAAGAAAGGGAAATAAAATCCTTAGTAAAATTTCCACAGGTTGTCTTGAGAAAGATTAAAAGACATAGCAGACTTATTAATAGGAATTATATGTTGAACCTAAAGATTGATTTAGTAAGAAAATATGGTGAGAATTTAATTTCCTTCATCAGGAAATGTTATTTATCATTATGTTACTTAAAGTTTCCATCTGTTTATCTGTGACATGTTAATTTTTATTACCTTCTTCATTTAGAAAAGTTTTGTTGTTGGTATGATCCAGATTCTAAAAATAAAATGGATCCGGAACTACAAAGGAGTAACAGTAGAAGAACTTATGGAGGACTATTTCAGGGGCTCAGGAACAGATTAGGGGTGAAATAATAGCTGGTAGAGGATATGATATTTGAGATATGACTCAAAGAATGAACGGAATTTATGCAGGCAAAAAGATCAAGACAATGCCAGCATGTGTAGAAAGCATGGGAAAGGCGAAGCTTTGTCCAATTCCAGGAAATGCTGCTGGGCCAGTACTGTTGGGGTGTGGGAGGTGGGTTCTTGGAATCACTCAGATATGGACTCAGAGAGAGGATCAGGATCATGAAAATCAGAATCAGGGAGGCAGTGAGGGGTGTCAGGAAACCAGCCTAGAGACAGTATGTAATGCTTAGTTTAAATAAGAACTTCCACTGGATCGTCTGTATGGCTGAAGGACCTAACACCTCAATACGGTTGGCATTGGAACCATGATTCTACCACCTTCCTGCTCTGCTGTCCACAGCTCACATTTCCTAAGGTCAATTCCTGTACTGCTGGGGAGGGAGACACAAAACACTAGGAGATCACACTCCTGGGAAGGGTAGATTCTTTTCTTAGGACCTGAAAACATCTGCTTGTGCTCAGGTGGCTACCAGGGAGTCCTCTGCTCAATTCTGCATGTCTTAGACCAACTGCATGATGCTCAGAGTGAGGTCTCTCAGCCACATGGAGAGTGGAGATGGGTGGTGTCCCATGAAATAACTGGGATTCTCTTACAAAGCTGAAGAAAACCAGAGGTTAATGCTGGAGAATCAAAAGTATGTAAAAAGAAAGAGAGAGACTACAGTTAACATAAGATGAGCACTGAAAGCCATGGATTTGATTCAGCACCTAGGTCACTTGTGAATATACCAAGTTTCAGTGGAGAAAAGAGGGTGCCAGGTGAGGATGAGTGAAAGAGCAGAGAGAGTGAGTAACAAGGGAGAGAATTAACAGCACTTTCCGAAGCTCACATGACACAAAAGAAGACAGGAAACCAGTGAATGGAGAAGAAAATCCATGATGAGATCCAGGTCATATCTGGAAGATGCAGCATCTATAAGATGCTCGCAGTACAGTGAGTGCGGGACATATGGAGAGATGGAGGATTATTTTGAATCTGTGGAAACGTGCAACCCTCCCTGTGTGAAATACTACTGCTATTCTATGACATCCACCACAGAGTCATCAGCAGGTAATGAAGGAGACAAGGAAGTAGGAAGCTTTAAGAAAGCAGGGAAAGAAACACACACTGGGTGAGAAAGTAAAAGAAATTCTTCCTGAGGCAAATTGGTAAGGAACTGGTAAGGAAGGTGCTAAGTGCACAGACAGAATTTTGTGTTACAATTTCATTTCCTCCTTTCGGTTATTTTCTTTCTTTCTTTCTTTCTTTCTTTCTTTCTTTCTTTCTTTCTTTCTTTCTTTCTTTCTTTCTTTCTTTCTTTCTTTCTTTCTTTCTTCTCTCTCTCTCTCTCTTTTCCTTCTTTCTTTCTTCATTTTCTTTTCTTCCTTCTCTCTTCTATTTCTTCCATCCTTTTGCTGAATAGGAGTAAAATGTCTAAACATACTGCATATGTATTTAGTATCTTTACATGTGTGTACCATTTCTTGGTTTCTAAATCTCAAAGAATATTTTTTACTCTGTTAAACACACTATCCAATTAGGTTAGAGATGTATTTTCCTTCATATATTTTACTTTAAATGTTCACTAGAGTATATAATTTTTAAACTGTATAGTTGTATTCCTCTCTGGTTTTTTATTTGCATAAAATAACACAATTTTCATGTTTAATTTAGTCCATTAATATAGTCCACTCCCATACGTTATATGGGAGAAGTTCTGTGTAAACAAACAGAAAAGACTGGAGTTAAAGTGACATCTTTTTGTTTTTCAGACCTGGGAATTGAGCCCAGGACCTGGACTTTGAGCTACCTCTCCCTCACTTTTAATTTTTGTGAGACAGAGTTTCCCTTAGATACTATATCCTCCAAGATGGACTCAGATTTGTGAACCTACTGCCTCAGTCTTAGTGCGCTCGGGTCTCAGGCATGCACCCTTCGCCTGACTGATCCTACACCATACCCTCTTAGCCACAGTCGCTCTTCAGACATGACTGAATGTGTTCAGTCTAATCTATCTGTTCTCAACCGCTGGTGTACATCAAAATCTCTTGGAAAAGAACAATACACTTCCTGCATCCTATTTACATTTTTGATTCAGTAGGTTTCAAAGTGGAGCTGACTATTGTTATTTTTAAGGAGTCACCAGGAGAAACTAGTTTTGTACTTTGGGAAACTATATTGAAACAATATTGGAAAAAATTTCAAAACCATTCAGTACTTTTGTTCTAACAAATCAGAGCAAAGAAACAAGAGAAGGGATGGTATTGGACACTTTTTGTAAAATGTATAGAATAAATACTAAAAGACATGGTTAGCTGAGGTAGGTTTTACAGAACCCATAGGCAATGAATCAGGGGAGGAACATTCACAGTTGTCTAACATGGCAGTGTATTTACAATTGAAATCTCCCATTTTGGCAAACAAGGTGACACCTGTCTATAGGGACACTGAAGAGACGACACAATCAGTGGAGGAGTGATCTGTAAAGCAGATTCATGGGCCAGGAGTGGTGGATCAAATGACCCTCATGACCGTTTCTGTGCACGAAGAAACACAGAGACTTGAAAGCTGAGCAAATGGGTTGGAGGGAGAGGTCAAGGTGCAATTCCTAACCCCACAAATGGTTGGCTGTATATATTGTTTGAAAAAATAAGCTTTCATTGTTTACTTGTGTTAGTTGCCTAAGGACATCCACACTAAGGTATCACAAACAAAGTATCTTAAACAAGGAAAGTAGATTGTGTCATTTCCTAGGAGCTAGGATTGGGGACGGAGCGGTCTAAGCCATATCTTTTCGTGCAGAGCCCCATGGCCCTGTTCACAGAGAGAGCCTCTACAGCTGCGGCCTGCTCTGTCACGGCCCGTGCCCCGCACTCACCTCTCTTCCCTCCACTCTTTCACTTACGTATTTAACTTTTGCCCTGTGTTCTGCCAAAGGCATTCTGGATGATGAGTCCGGGCCTGTGACCAGCAGGCACCGAATCAATGCTGAGAACACATTCTAACAGCTGAATGGGCAGCATGCAGGTGGTAATGACTTTCAGTCACAATTTGTGCAAAGCTCAACGCTGCGCTTCAGCTTGCAAGTCCATGACCAATTTTCCTGCTCTCTCAGCCTATTACCAATTTACCTCCCTGAAGTTCCCTTTCGTACACTTTTTGCTCTTGCTTGCTTTCTTATTCAATTACAGCAGCTTTGGTCAGACCCCGAATGAATGTTCCCCGAGTCACAAGGCCAATTAAGATGCTGTTCCAGTACCACCTGCAAATGCAGGCGTTTGGACCGAAAAGGTCCCAGCCCCTTCTGAGTGCATCTTCATCACTCAGATGCACGATTTAGGTCGGCTTTTCAAGGCACCTGGTTTTATATTTCCAAGTCAACAAAAGAATAAGCAAAAGTCTGGTGTAGGAAGCATTCTGTATGCTTTGTTTCCAAAGAGCTATACCCCAAATCCCATCTTCACCCCCTTCTGTTATGCAGTATGATCCATGATGAGAGTAGAAAAGTGAGTGGAATGTAAATTTTAAAATAATCACCCAAATCAAGGCATGTGCATGGTTTTATATAAGTGTTTTTGTTGTATTTCAAGAAGGTGCAACATTTCCACTTCTGAGGCATCTATGCTGCATGGACGTAGTACTAATGTTCCCCAGGCCTTCCTCATGGCATATAAGGGAACAGGTCCCTGAGCAGAACCTACTGCCCCATGGCCACTGCAGGAGGAGCTGGGGTGTCTTCCCCCGGGCCTAGCTGGGGCCCTGCAGCCCTTGACTCGGTGGTGCGCTTGGATCATTTGGCCTCTGTGCTCCTGGGCAAAGTGCAGAAGCACAGGGCATAGGGAATATTTAATTTTACTGAATCCTAAGGCTTCTCTGACAGAACAAAGACGCCACATGTAAGAACTTATGGTGTTTTCCTTGACACTCAGTCCTTAACTCACCCTGTCGTCTGGACAGACTAAGTGAAAACAGGTCCAGTGAGATCATTTAGCCCTGTGTCCCTGTCCAGCCAAACTAAAGAAGCAGGCGTCCATTACAGTTTTCTTCCATGTGCTTCCAAGGGACCCAGAATAACCAAGTTAATTTTAACTTGCTTCCTGCTCAGCCACTTCCTGCCTCCCACACTGACTGAAGACATATATTTTTGTTCAGTTAAGGGTACATACATCCTATGTATGTTATACTATATATAATTATTGACATTATACATGTGTGAAAATACCTGTTTATTCCCAGCTATATTTTTTTCATAATAAATTAATGTCTTTATGAATGAGAATTTCAGTAACATACTCTGTCATTCCTGGGTTTTTGGGACCTTTTGGGTGACCCAATACTTGAACACCTCTGTTGCCTATTTTGTCTTGAAAATTAATATATAATAATTTATCATGATGACACTTGATTATATTTGCCCTCTCATCTTGTTTCTAAATATAAAATGTCTATAATCTCTGTATCTAAGCAGAAAATAAAGATGCATAGTGGGCAGAAACTGGCTTAACCCAGCCTCCTTCCCTTATAAACAACATAGGTATAAGTACTAACATTTATCCAGAGTTAGTTAAATTTATATGAACACTTTACTCGCAGAATTCAAACCTTTTTTCAAACTGTCTTTATTTGCCTTTACTAACTAATGGTATTCAAAACAAAACGGGCAACAGATTTTCTCAAGGCCTGTGGAGCTCGAGGGACCCTGGGCGTGAGATGCTTTTTGCCTGTGAACAGTGAAGCATCCCAGGAAGCCTGAGCCCTATGGGGTCTCTGCAGGCCAGGGCAGGGCTAACTGCCTAGTGCCTTCCACTGTCTTTCCCATGGAGGGCTCCACAGATCACGTGCTCCTTGGTGTGCTCAGACGCCTCCTCTCCTTCTACGGAATCACCTTCTTTCCTGGGGGCCATGTCCAGTGGTCCTTTCACGCTCAGAAAACAGAGCTTCGAAGAGATAAGTCAAGTGGCAAACACAGCCCCGATTTATAGGCAGGTGGGAGTGACGGGTGTGAAAATTAACTTCATACAACTTAATTTAGGGTTTTGAGAACCTAATGCCTAAGAAAAATACTCAGTAGGTTTTCTTATGTTTGATAGTTATCTTTCTACCTTAAAGGAAGATATGTTATTTAGAAATATAACCCTATAATCATGGCCAATAAAATGTTATATAAGTTCATATCAGTCACTGTCAGTGATGCTGAAATTATTGTTAGGTACTATAATTACGTTCCAAGAGAAAAGGGAGCTTCTAAAATTTTTGCAACTAAAATGATTCTGTAAAACACACAAGGCTTTCTTTCCAACTGCATGTTAAAGTCTCCTAAAATAATTTAAATCCACATTGTTCAGTCTGAAAATTCATAATTTTAATAGTGATGGATATTTCATTTTTGTTGCATTTAATTTATTATTCTAAGTAGATGATGAATGATAAACAGTGGCATAATTCATCTTAGAATAGAGAAACAAGACATATTCAATTTAGGTACCTATAGCATCTCCATTAGCTGTGTCACTTTGGACAAGTTCTCAACATTAAGTCGTAGTGTCTAGAAAGATGACAGCCAACCCCTGATTTCAAGGATGATGGGTGAAAATCAAGAGACTACATAAGTAACAAATCTCATATATGTGCCAGTAAAATTTAGAAAGTTCCCTGAGCTTCTCTGGTTAAGATAGGAATAGTCTCCTTTGTTTATACTTTGTGCTATATAAATGCTTTATCTGGTTGGCATGACACTTATGAGATAAGCCAAAGAACATTAAGTAACTCGCTTGAAGTCAGGAAATGAATAAATAGGCTGGACTTCAATCTGCCTGATTCTAAAGCCCAAGTTTTGTAGTCTCTGCATTATATAACCCCCTTGAGCTGTCTAACTTGTAACGTCTCTGTTGATTTAACTTTTGCAAATCATTTACTTCATAAACTAGACTGTGGGGGCCATCAATTGAAATATACAATGAGAAATGAAGGCAGACTCTTGGAAGCAGAAAGTTCTGTCAAAGTCATCCGGCTGAACCCTCGCCTTGTAGAGAGCTCACCAAACCATTCCAGACCCATGGTCAGGGAAGGAATTAACCGCTCCGCTGACTCCTCCTCTGCCTACCCTGCTTGCTGCCCACAAAGTGCCGTTGCTTTTGACATCACTTGAATTCCCTCCAGCTACGATGTACGCCCTTCTCCTCTTAGTCTTGCCTCATCCAGGAGAGAACAGCTGCTCAGCGTCCTCCATATAATCACACTTGGGATAATGAGGGCAGTGACTGAGTCACCATCCAACAATTGCAGGCCAGGTTTTGCTACTCAAGACCCATTTATTTACAGGGGAATTGACAAAGAGGGAAGGCAGAGGGAAACACATTCACATCTCTTAAAATACTGAACAGGAAAACTAAGGAATGGATATGGCACCACATTATTTATTACCTCTAATATTCAGCAATTGTTTTAAATCTGAAACCCATTGCCCACTAGCTAAAGATATGATTTTTCATATAACCTGGGTTTGGTTTTATCTAGGTTTGAGGTAATTAAGTCAGGAAATCCAAGGTGAAGAAAAAACAAAAAGGTTTGGATAGAGGCCAGCGGGATGTTTGATCCAAGGCACATGTGTCTAAAATTAAATTTGGAAGTTAGACTGCGCTGTCCTTAAATCATGATGGCAAATGAAGGGGAACTTTCTACTCACTAAGAAAAGAGAACATGTAGGCTGCTGCCTTACAGGAATTGTGGAGGACAGAGATCATTCCCAGAAACCACTCAGGTTGACGGAAAGGCTGTTTGGCACACAGGAGTGAGGAATGAGGGGTGGAAAACTCCCTGTAATTACCTCGTCCAGTTCCTGCGAGGTTGCCTGTGTACCCAGTGGATTTGGGCAGGTACAGCTGGTGGAGTGCGTGGCAAATAAGGCACAGACAGAATGAAGTCATTTTAAGGGAAACAATCACCGTTTTGATAGAAATCTGAGATAGATTGATGATAGGTAGGTAGACAGATCATGAATAGATGACAGGTGATAGGTCAAATGTATACATGGAAATTAGATTAATAATTGCATTGGTTGTAGACTTTCTGTGTGTGTATAAATATATATATGTATACATATATATATATATGTATTATATACAATATGTATATATATTTTTTTCTACATTGAGCATCTCTAAATGGAGGGATACTCTTCACTGAAGTCAGTGAATTCCTGGAAACATGAGTCTGCAGGAGTGGGAATCACCTTCAGGCTCCATTTCTAGCTCTATGCAGTGAGGCAGTTTCTGGACCATTTATTAATTCTTTTTTTTTCTCCATCATCCATCAGTGAAATAAAGATAAAACAGCATCCATCTCTTAGAGATGAACATTTTATGGGATAATACCTAGAATGTTTGTAAGTGCTCATGATGCAGAATACTAGTTTGAGAAATGGTGACTATTATAAGCTGCTATTATTACACGTAGAGAGATCCTTAGGTCTTTAAGCAATCATGGGTGTGTATGCACAACTAGTGTCTACTGGGACATGTTATTCAAGGTGCTGTCACAGCAGCAGGTGTCTCACTGGTCAACTTGTAAGAAAGAAGAGATTGTTGGAGAAAAACGATTTTCATTTGGTGCTTGTTCAAGCGTATCAGAGACGCACTGTGATCACACCAGCAGTACTTTTAAAAAGAAGTTTTTCAATCAGAGTGTTTCCCTGGGAACAAACCAAATAAACACAGGTTTATTGAGCTAATTTGAATAATAAATGAGACATTATTTGTTCCATTTAGAAAGGAGTCATATGCTATGAGTCTTGCATGACTGTTTAATATAAAATATTTACAGAGAATAAAATATCAAACAAAGGAAAGTCTGGAGGAAAATCCCATTAATTTAATAGTTTTTAACAAAAAATTGACAAATTTTGAGTGAGCTATCTCCAAAAGTATGTGCATTATTAGAAGTATGGAGGACAGAGTACACTGAGGATTACATGGCTAAATGGGTATACAGAACTCATCATACCTTTTGTATTACTACATGTTTGTAGTACATAGTGATTTTAATAATCACGAGGAACTGGCACCAATCTGAATTCTTTCTATTGTCTTTTCTCTCCCTTTTTTCCTTCTCATGATCCCCCTCCCACTTATTGAAATATATATTTCCCTATTGCTCCAAAATGGCCTGCCATTTTATACATTCAAAATTTTTAATTTGATGAAATGAGTTTTTAATGTGGATAATAACAATGTTTGAAAGGACTGAGGGAACACTCACAGAATCAATTCCTGCAGAAGTCTGCCCGTTGGGGGAAACAGGAAGCGCTTTACCTAAACCACACATAAACAATGCGCCATAGACAACCGCTGTCTTCTGATTATCTGTGTTAAGTAGTTGGAAAACGACGCTTGCTTGTTTATTTATGCACAAAGCTCCCAGCCACCCCACTCTGCAAAGACCGCTGGTTTGTGCTAGATGGGGAAGAGAGCTGAAAGGCCAGGAAGGTGCAGTCCCCGGGGCCCACAGGCCACTTTCCGGGTGGCACATCAGGCGGAAGCACCCTGAGCGTCAGACCCGGGACAGCGCTCTACTACTGTAAAGACTTTGGATTCTCCGATCAGAACTCCTCGCTGTATCCAGAACTGTATTCTTATGAAGAACTTAAACTCAAGAAGTGCGGAGCAGAAGGGGGATGACCCGAGGCTGAGAAGGGCCAGAGAAGTCCAGAAAGAGGCTGGTTCCGCTGGAGGAAACACAGGCGAGATGGCCCCGGCTCTGGGATTCTGTAGCGCGGCAGAGCGGCCGTGGGTAACAGTGGCTGCGTTTCAGCACAGACGTGAGCTGCTCTCACAGCTCAGCGTCCTCAACACAAGTGCTAACTGTTCTAAACGCCCCAATTTTATCACTACAATAATCAACGCAGAACGACGGGCACACCTCTCAAATAGTATGTCAACAGGTTTTTTAAATGCCGCAAAAAGAACTAAATGACTGCCCAACGTGTTTAGATAAAACTTGTATTTTTCAACATCCTTTATAAGATTTCGGGGCTTACTCCCCTCTGCAGTTCCATCCACAGACCGCTCCGCCTCTCCTTCCGTGACAACGCCAGAGGCAGCTGCCTGGTTAGTATTTATCTCCACTGCGGATCCAAATATTTTCATAGTCACTCACCACTCTTCTTTATCACTCGGCCTATTTCTCTTTTTTTCTCAGAATTTTTCATGCTTTTTTCCCCTCTAAATTCATTTATATAAAATAAGCATTGATAAAAGTAATGATGATCTTAAAATGAAACAAAGAAATTTTCTCTACAAAATTCTCAAAAAAAGAATTTACATTGATCTAATGTATCTTAGTATAAGAAGGTCAAAATGTAAAATATTGGAACCAGTTGAATTCTCTTTAAATGACTTAAGAGCTACTTTGGCTTTCTTGTTTGCTTCAGAAAACCTATGGACTTATAAATGTATTTATGTCTTGGCTTTTGGGTGAATATAATGTCAAACATTTTTCAGATTTTCAGTGCTAGAGTCAAAAACATGCAATCAGTTAATTCTATTACCTTCCCAAATATAATGTTTTTCTAGTAAGAGCCAGAGAAGTTTTCCACTGGCTTGGCAACTAGGCCTCCTTTCTCCTAACAATTCATTCTCAGTACAGTGACAGAGAATAGAATATGCCAGCTGTTAATTTTAATACTGCAATACAAAGTTCTATGATAGTATCTGATTCACTTATTTTAGGAATAAATTATGTGTTCATGCTCCCTCACACACATACACACTAACGCATGCGTACTCTTTGTGAGGATATAGATTCCTGCCTCTCATGTTCACTGAAACTTTCCCAATGACAGCCAAGTGCTTGAAAAAAAATGAAATCACAATGATTTTTTTTTTTTGAGATGAGGTCTCACTTTGTAATTCAGGCTAGCCCTAAGCTTACTATGTAAACCAGGTAAGCCTCAAACACAGCAATCCTCCTGCCTCTGCCTCCCAAGTGCTAGGATTACAGGCATGAACCACCACACCTGGCCCACAATGTTTTTTTTTTTTTTTGAGGAAAAAAAGTCTTATTTGGAATGAGCCATCACACATGAAATACTTAAACACATAGTCAGAAACTAGGCAAAGTGACCTTTCATTCTAGTGAATCTAAAATACGATGCTGGGCGTGGAGACTCACGCACACCAACAATCAATACCGCATACCACAGTGCCAGGCGTGGTGTGCTCACTGAGATGGAGGCAGGTTCATCACACTATGCTCATGAAGACCGGAAGCCAAATATGCAAGTGTGACCTGTCTCACCTAACTCGCATGGCTGTCTTTTTTCTTTAAGTTATTGTAGCACCACCTTTCTAAACTAGACTTAAGCTTTTGAAAACTAAAGAACTAAAGGCTCAGCTTAAGATTTCTACTAGATCCAGTGTGGGTTGTCTGATAAAAACAGATTTGTACTAAAGGAGACATTCGAGACATCAAGCTGGGGTTGAAATGCACAGAAAAGTTATATGGGGTTGCAGGTAAAGATAGAAGTGCTGGTGGGCCAGATAGTTAGCTCAGTGGTTCCGGCACCTGCCTCGCAAGCATAAGGTCCTGAGTTCGATCCCCGGCAACCACATACGATGCTGGGCGTGGAGACTCACGCACACCAACAATCAATACCGCATACCACAGTGCCAGGCGTGGTGGCTCATGCCTGTAATCCCAGCACTCGGGAGGCAGAGACAGGAGGATTGCTGAGTTCAAATCTTGCCTGCCTGGGCTACATAGTGAACTCAGTGCCAGCCTGAACTACAAAGTGAGACCCTGTCTCAAAAAAAAAAAAAAAAAATAGAAGTGCTGGTGTTAAGTAAATGTTAGCTATAAGGTCTTGGATGAGCAAAAATAAAATAAACTAAAAAAACCCTGCATCCATAAGAAGCAAGTGAAAGTCAAGAAAGTAAAGGGAATATACACATTCTTAGAGATAAGACCTTATGGTACAAAATTCCTTCTGAGGACCCAGAGGCTGCCTTACCAGACCTCCTTTGTCTATATAAAAGGGGACAGATGTTTCCAATAGATAGACTACATTACTTCATTAAATGTCATTTTTTATTTTATAAAATAATTTTTCTGAATATTAAATAAGCCTAGAATCCAAGTAAAAAATACATAAGACACAAAGAGTGATGCAAGCTTATAATTCCAGCACACTGGTAGGCTGAGGTTGGAGGATCACATGTTCAAACTATCAGGAGTAATTTAGAAATTAAGCTTATTATAAAGTCTTAGGTTTGATTATCAGTGGCAAAAGGAAGAGTGAAGCAAAGAAAGGAAGAGACAGAGAAGGAAGAATTTATCGAAAGTGAATCTTACATGCAGTACTTGTACATATATACATTATATTTCATAAATTTATGTCAATCTCAATTATTAGATCATAATAATGTTTCAAAATATTTTATTTAGCATGTGTTCTTAATTTAAAGTTCATTCATTCTATAATTAATGAGCAAATAACATGGTAGTCCACATGATACATGCTGGGCTAACGTGGTCTCTGCCCTTGTGGGGTTCATATTTCCTTGACGGAGACAGAGATTTATTAAATAATAAATGTAACATTAGGTAATGATAAGTAACCTTAAAAAATATAGTGTCTGAGGTGTAATGACTGGAGATACAAAATTTATCAAACAGCTAGATGTGTTTTTTTGTTTCTAATGTCATTTGTATAGGGGCTTCAACTAAACCTAAGAGAGAAAAAGGTTGGTGTTTCTTTCACATACAGAAAGTGATGAGTGGAAGAAATTTCAGGGGGATCTAGGCTGGCACTTTTAACCCCCATACCAAATTTCCCCACCTTTGTAGAAAGTATGTAAATAGACTGATATTGAGGGAACAAGAAAATGTGGTATCTTGCATTGCCCCTTTTGGTATCATGGGTAAAACTGCCAGCAACTTCCCTAAATTGGACCTCAAGCACTTAATGAATATATGTTGATGAACCGATCCCCTGGAAATGTGCAGATATCTCTTCAATGATTTGCAAAATGTAGGGGATAAGTCCAAGATTCTGGTCCCCTCACAGTGAAGAGGTACTCTTAAAAGTGTCAGCAAAAAGGTTGATGATATTGGTGAACAGAGAGAGATAAATGACCTCACTCTTAGTCAGGTTCAAGAGAGTAGATCACGGTAGTTTCTCCAGCGGAGCTTAGAATATTTTTGGTTTCACAGAGAGGACATTTTATAGGCAAAATGCTTCCGGAGGTGTGAACTAAAGGTAAAGTAGAAAGCAAAAGAAATTTCTGCAAGTGAACAAAGTAATGAGCATTACTCATTCTGGGGTATTGATCTGTAAAATCAAAATGATCATAGACATGCTCAAACAGTATTCATCTTCTGCATTTCTAGCAGATGACTAGGAAACCCACACTGGCTGAATGGAAGCAATTCTCGGGACACCCCTGCTTCCATTTTCCAATGTTCACTGCATTCTGCTAGAGCAGGAAGTAAGGACTCATGGGTCCGAGAGCTTGGAGAGAACCTGCACTGACACGCAGAGACGCATGTGCTTAGACAGAATTCCATAACCATTCCATTGCAAAGTTGCCCTTTTGCTATAACTGATTATGAAACACCTTAAGAAATAACAAAGACATTGACATTTATAGTAAAGCTATGCAAGCAAACCAGTCTACTAGATCACAGCTCCTTGGCCGTCTCCAGTCTTTACTGCCTAATAATTGTGGCATGGAAAATGTCAGTAGGCATTTTGTTTTAGATTTTCATCTGAAAAACTTAGTAATATTGCCTATTTCATAGAGATATATTGTGCATTAAATGAGTTAATATATCTAAAGTTCAGTGTTGATATAAAAAGAATGATATGTGTTAGTATATTATTGTTCATCAGAAGAATGTTGACATACTCGGCAAAGATATAGATTTTAACATACTTTAGGCCCCATGAGAGGAACAATTCAGGAAATGGAGCAGTCACTGAAGCCCTGATCAGAGACAGTCTCACCTGGAAATTTTGGTGAGCTGGTTACAAAATGAAGATAGATACGCTGCCCTTCTGGCATTGCAGAACTGGTGTAATAAATGAAATGGGTTTCAGAAGAATGCTGTCAATTTTTGAAGCATGATAACTATGTAATTTAGTAGCAGTGCTGCTATCTTTTTAGCAGACATCAAGACATGACTGTTTGAACTCATTCTCTTTGAACCTATGGTGAGCAGAACAACCTCATCTCAAGGAGATACCAGGGCCTGAAGGAAAACCTAGAAAAATAACTTTCTTACTGCAGGAACAGGCAAAGCACTGAAATGTACTCAGTCATCTTTGCCCTGTGGCAGAGGACAGAGCCAAATTTTCATTCTCTATTTTTTCAGAAAAATAAAAAGGGGGACAGAGAGAGACACACAGAGAGAAAGACTCACCTACCTATGCTTTCAAAATGCTTTTCACTTATTTGAATGCCAGCATCCAGGATATGAAACTATCATCCTTTGGGTTACTGACATGACTGTCAAATCCCTTAGGTCTGTGGGAGTTAGTTCTCCATTCTATTATTAGGATCTGGATGTTACTATTATACCTTGTTCTGATAATAAACTACTACTTGCTCTGGACTCTTCCTGAAATGTTTCAAGTGTCAGAGGGAAACAGTGTTTTAATATAATTCCCACAAATCATATAAGGGAGTAAAACATATATATAAAATATATATTATATAGTATATATTATATAGACTATATTATATAATATATGTTATATAGACTATATTATATATAATATAGTATATTTATATATTTTATATAATATATAACATAATATATTTATATTATATATTTATAATATTTATTTATATTAAAATATGTTTATTTATATATAATGTGTGTATATATATACACACTATATATCTCTCTATATTTCATATACATGATACATGTGCATACTGTATGCATGTGAGATATATGTTTATCAATAACACTGGGGGCACCATTGGGAGACCATAATTTAAGAGGGATGATCTAGGTGAAGCAAGTTAGCTCCCTGGCAAGAGCATCCTTGAAAGGGTCACTGGACCATGCCCACTCCATATCTCTTTGCCTCCCAGCTCCCATGCACTGAACAGCTTTCTCTGCTGCCCTCTCTCACGAGGAGTCCTGCTCACCATAGGTACAAAGACAATGAGTTTAAACAATCACGCCCTAAAACATCTGAAATTATCAACCAAACTAACCTTCTCCTCCTTAAAAGATTATTATTGTAGATATTTTGTCAAAGCAATAGAGAATTGTCTAATACAGTCAAGATCTGTAACATTTAAAATTTTCCTGTCAAGGAAAATGGAAATTCCACTGCTTCTTTGGAGGTAATCTTTAATTCACCATAAATTTTCTGCAATTACATATTGGGGTTCTTCTGTAGATGCTGTCTCATTGACAAGTTTTTAATTTAAAATATCGGGCTATGTATTCAATTTAAAATTTCAAACAGATTTTAAATTATTGATTGAAAGCTCTTATCAAACTCAGATGACCTAATGCATTTGATGAAGGGTAAGATCATGGTTTAAACTCCAAGTAGAGATTGTTTTGAGCTGGAACTTTGGTAAATGACCTGGTACTTATTTACCAAACCATCCACCCAGGCATGAATTAGAACCACTACATTAAATAAGTCTCATAACTTTATATAAAGGCTGTTGCCTGACATGTGAATATCGTTGCTCTTTGCTGTTCCAATCTGAACTCTATTTCTAGGTTGGGTCATCAGGGGAAAAATGCAGAAAATTTTACATGAAAATATTATAAGACATGGAATAATCTAGCAGGGAGCCATGCCTCCCAGGGCATGATCATTTTACACATACATGTTGAATCTTTTGGAAGGTGAAATTGACCACTGCCAGTTGGACCCTGTTGACCAGTAAACAGGCTTTGAAATCAAGAAAACTAGATGTACTTCCAAAATCTAAATGAATTTTGTTCTCACCCACTAGAGTTTTCCTAATCTCTTAACCAGAGACCATAAATGTTCTAACATTGTAGAGTTGCTTGAAGGTTAAGTGATTATACACATGTCAGCACAACTTGTAATTATATGACAATTTAAAAATAAAGTTTTATTTCCTAGGTACAAAAGGTAGCAGAAAACTTGACTTTGCTATTTCTGGAGCCCATGTGGAATTATGTGCGGTGGTCAGTGGCAGTTTTCACATGATAAGGCACAAAGTGTGAACATTAGTTTAGAGGTTCATGTCTAGAGTTTTGTAACATACCAAGCACTTAGGGGCACTGGTTTGATGCGTACATCTCCTGGTGGAACTCCTGGCTGACTCTGAAATTAATTTATTCCCCACCCTTTCCTCTCTTTACTATAAGACTATGATATTGTTTTTTTTTTAACCAAGCATGTTGACTCAGTGATACAATAAATATGATTTAAGAAATATTTTATTTTCAAACACTTGATTAGTTTTATTGAGATCCTCACACAGGATATGTGAACACTCATACTACTAGAAAAGGAATTTACCATTTAAATCAGAACTCAGTAATTGAATATTTACATCTATAGTGACAGATGAA